>CAUYQV010190410.1:0-35207 GCA_963574575.1 Galagoides demidoff | reverse complement strand
TCCCAGCTACTTGGGAGACGGAGGCAGGAGACTCGCTTGAGCCCAGGAGTTGGAGGTTGCTATGAGCTGTGATGCCATGGCACTCTACCCAGGGGGATAGCTTGAGGCTCTGTCTCAAAAAAAAAAAAAAAAAAAAAGAATTCCACTATCCTGTTCAAATTATATTTTTTTTCAAATTTTTCATGAAGAGAAGTAGACACACAAGCTGGCATTCTGAAGGGATTTTACTGTCCTTAAAAGATAGCGTATGTGAAGGTATTAAGCACTTGATTCGAGATTCTGGTTCCAGAGAAAAAGCCAACACTAAAGATGAAAACTTTTTAATAATAATTTGTTTTCAAAGCCAAATAGAAAATAGTCTCATCTGTCAATAAGCTTTATATGTGTACTATTTCCTGATGGACTTAGAAGTAGGGCTGCCGGATAAAATAGAGGATGCCCAGTTAAATTTGAATTTTTATTTGCATTTTTACTTGTGAAATCTGGCAACCCTAGTTAGAAAAAGTAAGCATCTCACAGTATGTTGCCCATGATACCAAGATTTTTTTATACCATGTTTTTCATTTAAAGGTAAAAATACTAGTCGTGTCATCAATGATGATGTTTTTTAGTTCCCAAAAGTAGTGGGATCACTTTCACCAGGTTAGCTAAGGGAGTGACTTGGGGGCTTGGGCTGTTTCCCTGTGAGAAAAGAATATTCACAGGATCACTAATGGACGGCACAGGGTGAGATGGACCATTCCAACGGAAGAGTGAGTGCACACATTTGGGAAAATGCCAGTCTGCAAAAGCCGAAGGAAAATCTTCTCTTAGAGTTTACCTTCTATCGTTCTGTGAGTAGAGGCACAGAGGAGAAAAATGCAAAACTTTGGTTCTCTGCTCACCTTCCTACCTGCACTGGTGAGGACTGGTAGACAGGAACCCTGAAACAAGGATTATGACCCTGTTTGACACAAAGGGGAGAAAATGGTACAGCAGATCTGTAGGAAAGAGGCCGAGGCACAGTCGCAGCCTGCCTGGTAGCCCAGATGCTAAGTAGGCCTGTCCTGGGGAGGAAAGTGGCAGGGAGAGAGGAAAACCCTTTGCTTTGACTAGGGGAGGGCAGACACAGGGAGTTCCAAACCTTCAAAGGAAAGTCCTTAAAGCTAAAATTAGAATGTTTTAAGAAATAAACCAACAGAGTCTCCAAATAGGCCTCAGAAATTCCAAGTTCCTATCCCAATATCATTCTGAGTTTCTGTATGACCTCACGCCTGTCTCTAAATAAATGTCTTTTTCTCAGTTTACAGGGGAATCTCTATAACAAAATATAAAACTCATTAAAGATAGGAAATGCTAGTCATTGATAGCCAACTACAGATTAGGTATTGCAAGTATTAAAAAAATTATTAGAGAATGCATTTATATAAGAGCATGGAACTTTGTATTTATAGACTATGTTATTCATAATGTAAATTATATGAAGCTCATATACTTGGGTGTAAGAGTTTATAACCATTTCACAAAGAGATTTTGGAGATCTTTGGCAGACTCACCTTAGGGAAGAATCCAGGGTATTTCTATTTTCTGTTCTGGCTATTACCAAAGTTAGACTAGATTATCTTCAACACATAAGAGGGTTGGTTGTACTCATTACATTTTAATAAGCTACAAGTGGACTTTTCAATAAAATAAGATATTAGCTAATGGTGATAATAGCCATCACCTTAATACATGAATAACTACATCTATGTAATTTTTATGGAGTCATTTGGGTTTTTGTCCTAAAAATATTCTCAAGTGTCCTGAGTTTTTTAAATTTAGCTCTGTGAACTGGTTACTATATTCCCGATTCCAAAATTCTTTATTTCATTATCTCTGTGATTAGACACTTTTAAAAAATATGTATGTAAATTAAAAATTACAAATATTTACTGAGAAAATGGGATAAATATCAAGAGTTTAAGAATCAGTGGATAGGAAGGCCCAGGAAAGTTCTCAACATGTAGGAAATGACTTCATGGGAAACAGTATTTCAACAAACACAAAAACATGGGTTTTTGTTTTCACTTTCTAGTTTAGTTCCATTTCCACAATATGACTTAAGGCCAGGAAAAAAGGAAAAGTTTCTCCCTCATCAGCTTTTTTTTTTTTTTTTTTTTTAATGAGAAAGTCTCACTCTGTCGCCCTGCATAGAGTTGCAGCTCACAGCAACCTCAAATTCTTGGGCTTAAGTAATTCTCTTGCCTCAGCATCCCAAGTAGCTGGGATTACAGGTACCAGCCACAATGCCCGGCTATATTTTGGTTGCCGTTGTCATTGTTGTTTAGCAGGCCCAGGCTGGGCTCGAACTCACCAGCCTCGGTATATGTGGCCAGAGCCCTATGCACTGAGGTGTAGGCTCTGAGCCAGTTTTTTTCTTTTTTTAAACAAATTTTGGTTAGTGTTCCACTTGTTAAAGAGGTATATGAACATCCAAAACCAGTCAGCAGGCTTCTGCATCCTGTATTAGCATGAGCAGAATTTCTATTTAATAACCTAACTCACCTGATAATCTTACTTTAGGTGAATACATTCAATTACTATCAACACTCACTACTGTAAGACTCCATAGGGCTGGACATGCTTCTAAATCTTTATGGGTCAAGAATGCACAGCACAGCAGTTTGTATCTAGTCATTCAAAATATATTTAATTGAAAAATGTTTCTTTAGATGTTTTTTAAACTTGTAAAATACATGCATAGTTTGGCTGATATCTGAGATGGAATTTTGTACACTAAGTGAAGAAACTAGATCCAGAAATCATAACAGGGTTTTGCACACAGCAGCTCCTCTACAGACCTTTACAGTGACAACTCTGGAGAATTGATTAGTGATCTCCAAAAGCAGTAGATTAGCACAAAGGTGGTCTCCTCCCCTTTAAAGTTATATTAAAATGTTTTTACCCACGACTTTTCCATAATATAGTCTTTATGTCTTTAATTATTTTTTTAAAACTGAAAATCTAAAAAATTACTATTGATTTTCAGAAAAAATTTTTAATCACTTTCTTAAATTAGAGTTCTTCAATTGTTCTAAGCAGATTATTTAGACATTCAAAAGAAATCAGAAGCCAGGTGCGGTGTCACACACCTGTAGGCCCAGCTACTTGGAAGGGTGAGGTAGGAGAATTGCTTGAATCCAGGAGCTGGATAGAGGCCAACCTGAGCAACGAAACCAGACCCCCCAGCTTTTAAAAAAAAAGGAAAGTGCTAGAAATGGAATCTAAATATGTGGGTATTTTGGTAATTCAGTTTTAGGATTCTTTTACATAAAAATACAAATATTTTTCCTGCTTTTTCAGATACATGAAATTATAATTCTATCAAAATATTTTAAATATTTGCTAATACCCATGTGTACCTAAAGAAGTACTCTACGTAAAAGATAAACTAACTGAGTTAGGCAAACATCACAAGGTGGTTTTGAATTAAAAACAGAAATAAATTTAAAATCCACCAAAGCACATAATTCTTTCCAATTCTTAGATAGATCGTTTTCCTTTAATATAATTCTCTTCCAAAAGA
Organism: Galagoides demidoff; assembly: GCA_963574575.1. Lineage (NCBI taxonomy): Eukaryota > Metazoa > Chordata > Mammalia > Primates > Galagidae > Galagoides > Galagoides demidoff. The sequence continues at coordinate 31,660 of CAUYQV010190410.1, read as the reverse complement.
TACTTAGATTTTCCAATTTTTGCAATTTTAAATAATGCTACAATGAACTGTTTTATAAGATAGGCTTGAAATTATCTCCCAAAAGTTTAATTTCTGGGTCAAATAATATGAATCCTAAATTTTGATTCACATTGTCATTAATATTCCCCCTTATGACTTGGTTCATTTACATCCCACTACCGTGTATGGAACTGCTCATTCTCTCATCCTCCATTCTGGACATTTTATTCCTTTTTAGTTTTTTCTAAATTAATGGGCTAAAATATTTGCTTTGCTTCCCTAGAAATTGCTGTTTTAAAAAGCATATCTAATATCGACCACGTATTTATCTACTGCACTCTCACTAAGAATGAAGTAAATAAGGGATCTGCCAGATACTCTGATTATTCATTCATTCAACTAATATTTTTCACTCTTCGCTGTTTGTTAGATACTAGAGATGAAAATGTAGATAAGACAGTCAATATGCCTATTCTTCCACAGTTTGCAATTTCATCATTAACAAGTAATAATTACCTGGTAATGTTGCTTTTAAGTCTTTTTTTTTTTTTCGTTATATTACACAGCATATAAAAGAGATCACTAAACCACACTGGTCATGTTCTGCCTTTGAAATTAATTTTACACAACAAGATAGATCAAAATAGTGTGAAGAAGAACTCTTTATTAAAAAAAAGAATGAGAATTAGATGGGGGGGGATTCCACATGGCTGGCAGTGGAGAGAAATGACTGTATTTTGAAACATAAAAAACATGTGATGTCATTCCATTCCAGAAGCAATTTTTCTATAAGGTGAGAGTCAAAACTATTAAAAATCAAATAACGCATAGGGTTGACGAGGACCTGGGTGACGTACCCTGTGACAGTGTGCACAGTGTCTTACAATCCCATAAACCCCTTCCCAAAGTAACATCAAGTAAACTGTTTAGCCACATAATTCTAAGAAAAATGTTTAACTTGGTGTTGCTCTTCTTTCACCATTTTAGCATGTTATCAGCAAGGAAGCACAGGAAAGAATGCTTACAGAAAGATGGATAGTTACAACTGAAATTAAAATGTTATTTCTGGGGGTCACACGGGGAAGAAGATGCTTCGCAATCCTGGAGAAATCCCAAATGGCTTTTGCTCAGAGTGGCCCTTTTCTCCCAATGGCTCAGAAGATATTAAACCTCTCACAGAAAGGGGATTTTGTTGCCCCCCGTGAAGGCTTCTTCAGCTCGCAGAACAGCCTATTGAAGAACTGCACACTTTCTCATGGAGGACACATTTTGGCACTCTCTTGTAATTATCTCCATTTGCATAACTGGCACCTAACAGACTCCTCACCAGAGTGAACAATGAGCTGTGCTTGCTCTGATCATCTTTATGTTGAAGTTAAGCCATTACCGTGAATCCTGAGACACGCTATTGTGAAGTCCCCTGGCATTTCCACTGCTATCACTTGTCTGTTGTTCTAGGAGAATGCTGACTGCCAGAATCCTCTGGCAGAAACTCAATTTCTGAGTCCAATACTAATTCATTACAAAGTCTACAACAGCTGGGATACTGGTATACACAAATGAGGCATTCTGAAATTTGAGGACAAATCCAAAATACACACTCAGGATCTTCCTGTGATTCTACAGCCATGGAAATAGCTATTTTTTCAATAAAGGATCCTGTCAAAATCTCACCCTGCAAACACCAAATTAGACCCTTGTGATTTGAGCCTCTACTGTAGTGCAACCTCCCTGCTTTTCTTTTATTAAAAACTATTTTAAAGGTCTCAGCTATTCCACGTTTAATGTGCCTTGGAAACAGGGGACAATACGTGTAATGGAGGGGATAAGATAAAGAACACCTCAAGTCCATCTATCCACAGGGCAGTCACCATTCTGTGACATAAAAAGTCGCCACAAAGACGGGTAGATAAGAGGCACAGGGGAAGAATGGCGGAGCAGAATAGAAGCACAGTACACAGGTACAGGGACAGGGACAAAAACGCTGACAGAGCAGGAGGATAGTTTTAATTTACTACATGTCTATATCTACTTAACTTGAAGAATGATATCAAATAACTAATAGAGCGATTAATGCAACCAACATTTTAAATCATTTAAATTAACAGATACTGTGGGTTAAAAATGCTGATACTGTTATGTGCAACTCTTGGAAAACTACTTTTTATTAAACTGCGGTATCTCTACGTGTACTATTTCACTGTCACGCATGGTTTCTGCTAAGTTAGTGGATCAGTTTCCATTTGAGAAAGAGCACAAAGGTATTTTCATATACAAGGAAAATAAGAACACATTTAAATTTCATAAAATTCACACAGTATTATCACACTTAACATAGGAATACCGTGTGAAGATTGACCCTTTGCTTATAAACTGAAATTATTATATTTCAAAATACATTACATAAACTTATTTTGTAATTCTGTAAACACTGGTATTAAAAAGAATAGAAAAAGGGCAGTGCCTGTGGCTCAGTGAGTAGTGCACCGGCCTCATATACCGAGGGTGGCGGGTTCAAACCCAGCCCCAGCCAAACTGCAACAAAAATATAGCTGGGCATTGTGACAGGTGTCTGTAGTCCCAGCTACTCAGGAGGCTGAGGCAAGAGAGTCACCTAAGCCCAGAAGTTGGAGGTTGCTATGAGCTGTGTGATGCCACAGCACTCTACGAAGGGTGATAAAGTGATACTGTCTCTACAAAAAAAAAAAAAAAAAAGAAAAAGAAAAAAAGAATAGAAAAAAATAGATAGACTTGCAAATATAATCAAGATTCTTTCCATGGGTTACCGGAAATGTGTATAAAATCAAATTAAAATGATAACATTTGTTTTCAATTTGTTTTACCAAAAAAAGTAAAATACATAGGAATAAATATAACTAAAGAGGTGAAAGATCTATAAAATAAAATGATAAAACCTTGATGAATAAAATTAAAGAGAACAAAAACAAATGGAAAGATATCCCGGGTTCATAGTTAGAAGAGCTAATATTGTGGAAATATCTATTCTTGCAATGTGATCTACAAATTCAATGCAATCCCTGTCAAAATTCTGATAATACCTTTCACCCTTTCACAGAAATAGAAAAAATTATTTTTAAATTTGTATGAAATCTCTAAAGACCCCAAGTAGCCAAAACAATCTTGAGCAAAATGACAAAAGGGGGTGGCATCATAACTACTTGATTTCTAAAATTCCCTGTGAAGTTACAGTAATCAAAACAGCATGGTACTGGCATGAAAACAAAAACATAGATCAACGAAACAGAACAGAGATCCCAGAAGTAAATCCATGCATTTATGGTGAATTCATTGTCCATGAAGATTTTATTCTCTTCAATAAATGATGCTAGGAAAACTGTATCCATTAGTATCTTCTGGATACACAGAAGAATGAAATTAGATATTCACACCATATATAAAAATCAACTCAAAATGAATTTGAATGCAAACATAAAACCTGAATCACAGAAAACATAACAGAAACGCTTCATGACATTGGTCTGAGCAATGAGTTTTTGGATATAAATACGAAAGGCACAAGCAACAAAAATAAACGTGGGATTTCATCAGACTAAAAAGCTCCTGTACACTAATGAAAACAACCAACAGAAGAAAGCAACAACCTATGGAATGGGATAATACCTTTGCACACTATACATCTGATAGGGAGCGAATACTCAAAATATATGAAAACCTCAAACAACCCAGTAATAAGAAAACAAGTAACCTGATTCAAAAATAGGCAAAGCAGCTACAAAGGTGTTTTTTCAAAAGACGACATATGTACATGATCAACAAATGTAAGAAGAAAATGCTCAACATTCTAATCATCAGGGAAATGAAAATCAAAACTGCAATGAGGAATCACCTCACAACGGTCAGAATGGCTATTATCAAAAGATAAGAAGTAACAACTGGTGGCAAGAATGCGGGGAAAAGGGAATCTTTCATGCACTGCTGGTGGGGATATCAATTAGTTTACCTATTATGCAGGAGGTTTCTCTAAAAATTAAACAGAACTATCACAGGAAAAAGCCATCCTGCTAGTGGATATATAGTCAAAGAGACTAAATTAGGGGGACTAAGAGATATCTCAGTGTTCACTGCAGCATTATTTATAAAAGTCAAGATACATTATCAAATACTCAGCCAGAAATTTCAATCAGTGAAGCTGGGCTGGCTCAGCAGGTCCCACCTGTAATCCTAGGACTTTGGGAGGCCGAGATGGGAAGAGCATTAGAGACCAGGAGTTTGAGACCAGGCTGGGTAACATAGTGATAAATTAAAAAGCTTTGGGACAGCAAAGGAAATAATCAGCAGCACAAATAGACAACATTAGAACGAGAGAAAATGTTTGCAAACTGTACATCCAATTAAGGGGTAATATCCAAAATCTATAAAAACTCTAACAAATTGGCTAACTCTAACAAAGAAATAGACAACCCATTAAAAAGCTGCAAAAGATATGAACACAAGCCTTTCCAAAGAAGATAGTCAAATGGCTAACAGACTCAAGAGAAAATGTTCAACACCAGTAATCACCAGGGAAATGCGAATTAAAATCAGAGCATCGCCTTACCTGTTAGAATGGCTTTTATTAAAAAGTCCAAAAACAATAGATACTGACATGTATGTAGAGAGACAGAAACGTGTAAAAGCGTTGGTGGGGCTGCAAATTAGTACAACTATCGTGGAAAATATTATGGAGACTTATCAAAGAACGAGAAGTAGACCTACCATTGGATTCAGCAATCCCACTCACTGCTGGGTATCTAACCAAAGGGAAGTAAGTTTTTATCAAAAAGACACCTAAGCTCAAATGTTTATCACAGCACAATCCATCATCATAAACACCTGAAATGCACTCAAGTACCTATCAGGTCATGAGAGTATTAACAAAACGTGGTATATGTTAACATATATCATGGAATACTACACATCCACAAGAAGAAACAAATTAATGTCTTTTGTAGCAATTTTTTTTTTTTTTTAAAGACAGAGTCTCACTCTGTTGCCCTATGTAGAATACCCTGGTGTCAAACTCTTAGACACGTGATCTTCTTGCCTCAGCCTCCCAGGCTGCTGGAACTAATGGGACCAGCCACAATGCCCAGTGAGTTTTTTCTATTTTTAGTAGATGTGGGGTCTTGCTCTTGCACAAGGTATTCTCAAACTCCTGAGTTCGAGTAATCCATTCACCTTGGTCTCTCAGATTGCTAGGCTTATAGGCGTGAGCTACCACTCCCAGCCTTTTGACCAATTTTGATGGAATTGAAGACTATTACCCTAAGTGCAGTATCTCAAGAATAGATAAATACATACCACATGCACTCACTCCCTAATAACTTGGAACTAACTGATGGGCACACAAAGGCACAGAAAAAAATAAAAAGCACTGAAAATCAAGAATGGAGAGGCAAACGGGGGGGTAGGTATAAAAATCATACCTAACAGGTACGATGAGCACTATTTGGGTGGTGGGAACACTTCACAGCCCTGGCTAAAGCAGTGTAAAAGCTATCTGCATAACAAAAATATTCATATCTTTTTAATATTTTGATATAAAAAAATTTAAAAAATCAGCTAGGTATACTACAGTGTACCCATGGTGTCAACTGCTTGCGAGGCTGAGGTAGGAGGACTGCTTGAAATCGGGAGTTCAAGGCCACAGTGAGCTATGATTATACCATTGCATTCCAACCTGAGTGGCAGAGAGAGACCCTGTCTGTTAGAAAAAAAAAAAGAAAAACAAGAAAGAAATCAAGCCTGTCATTAGTAGCAACATGGATGAATCTGGGGGACATTATGTTAAGTGAAATAAACCAGGCGCAAAAAGACAGATGTTGCATACTCTCACTCGTATGCGGAATCCAAAAAAATTGAAGGTGCTGATGACTGAAGAGATGTTGGTCAGAAGGACGCAAAATGTCAGGAGATAGGAAGAATACAGTTAAGAGATCGATTATACCTTCTGTTGACTATAATTCATAACCAAATAGTGTATCCGTGAAAATTGCTAGGAAAGTAGATTTAAGTGTTCTCACTGGAAAAAAAATAGATATGTACGCAAGATAATGCATATGTTAATACACTCAACCTTCCACAGCTTATACATAAATCAAATCATCATGCTGCATACCATAAATGCATGCAATTTTAACTTAGCAATTAAAAAAAATTTTAATGATAAAATTGGTACTCAGGCATAGCCACAATACCACAAATATTTTCACACATTAGAAATAAATCCTGGCAATTTGGAACCTATTTTGTTTTAAATTAGGCAATAGTTGCCATTTGCTATATGCCCTTTTTGGTGACATATAAGAAAGGGTAATTTAACACTGAATTTTTCCAATGGACATTTAAACAAGAAAATCATGTCAGATTCTAAAAATTAGGGCATGTTAGCTGGAATTTACCTTTACAAAGAAATGGTACACTCGGTAGATTTATGTTTAAATAGGACTTCAGAAAAAACATGAAAAATACTGAAAACAAACCAATTTCAAGGGCTCTTCTGTGCAGAAACTTTTAATGAGAACACCAGATCTTGCTAAATTCCCGTTTCAGTTCACTAAGGGTATCTACTGTAATGACTCCCTACTCTGATGGTCACCAGAATCACACAGGAGGCTATTTTAGAAGGAAAGAGTCTTAAACACCACTCCTAGAGATCATCATTTATTTAGACTTGAGATGGGGTCTAAGAAAATCTGCTTTTTAACCCTCCCACAAGATTTTGATCATTAGCCATCTATGAGAACTACTTCTCTGTTAGATAAAATTTTGTTACCCTTTCTAACTGTAGTCCTGTTTATTACTACTAATACTATCATTAATCATAGTACAATTAATTGCAATGCCTTAAGCAAGTATGGAAAATACGAAGGCATCCTTTGACCATATGTAGGTTCTCTTTTCACTCTATTTTATTCATCACTTAAACTATAATAGCAGAATGAAACGTTTTAAATATAAAACTACATTGAAGAATATTTCATTAAATTCCTTCCTATAGTCCCGTGGAGGTAGGTCTAGAGAGGTGAAGCAATTTATCTTGGTCACAATGTTTTCATAGTATTAATTTGACTCCAAGAATACTATTTTTTTCTTTTATTTTCTCACTAAACCACTACTTTTAAGTGTTTATCCATAGAAATAAAGTTATGACTTCAAAATTCATATTATTGCATCAGGTGCCCCAAATATGACATCCTGAAGGCAAAATTCCTTATTCATTCTATCCTCCTTGGAGAACCTTAGCAGGAACCAGTGGGCAAGCCTTCAGCCTCTCCCCTCAGGTACATGGCGGAAACTGCGCTCTGAGCCTCCATGGGAATCGTTACATGGAGACACTGCCCTCTCACTCACTTTGTTGTCAGGCCTAGAAAGCCTCAGAGATCTGGATTCTGACAAAAAGATCCAGGTCGTACTCTCTTAGTATTCATTAAGTCACATTATGGTTATAAGTAAGCTTCTGAGAGTTGGCATGGGATCATATACAATATTGTTTCTATGGGAACAGAAATTTCTTCAACAATGGGCTTTGAAATGGTTGTATACAAAGCCTATTAGAAAGTAGGGAACTGCCTGTTTGTGAATCTTAGTGAAAGAATTTGTAAATATAGTTCTCTCAAATCAAGACCTGTACTTTCTATTCACTTTGGAAACGGCTTGAAACAAAAAAAATTGAAAAAAACCTGTACACAAGAACTAGAACATGCTTTTTAACAAGTATGTACCCAATAAAAAAAGTATATTGGAAAATAAAAGACTATCTAAATTATAACCGAACATCTAACTCTTAAATTATAACAAGATGGCAATTTCCAGCTGATAAATTAACAACAAAACATGTAATGTTATTTAAACTGTATTTGATCCTATTAGTTTACCATTTACTTGTTGTTTTTAAAGAATCTTTTGTAGGGAGAAAAACCAGTGTCATATTTCCGAAATTTTATTATAAGAAAATAATTATAAAACATTAAACAATGTAGATGTCCCTCTGATGATGCACAATGAAATTTTAGCCATGGAAACATAATCTCAAATTTATTGAAGGGGATACGTTGGCTTTCAAGAAAAAAATAATGTAAACAAGCATCAGCTGGAAACATGGCAGTAGAATATTCTTTTTTAAAGGTACTAAGGAATTATGAATTTACTGTAGCATTAGTAAGGACAAATTTTTATTTTGTTAGAAATACTGTATAGCCATCAACCCCTGAAGTTTAATTTCTCCTCTGCTCCACTCCACTGCGTGTCCTAAGGCTAACCTTCTGATAAATTCCCCTCTAAAGATTTGGCCGGTCTTTGGTTCTCCACTGACTTTTTTTTCTTTTTCCTTCCACATACTCATTGATGCAAACGCTTTGATTCATATCTTTTTTCACTGCACCAGCACACAACCAGTTTGTATCAAGAGACATGGAGAAATGTCAGGATGTACTTTCTAAAGTGCCCTTTATTCCGTCTTTATATCCATTTGGTTCAAAAGATTACACATTTGTCTACAGAAAGTCTTAACTTAAGGAAAAGTTTAAATATTAAAATCAACCTTCTAAGTTACGAATATGCAAAATGAGTCCTTTTATGGAGGCAAAAGTTAAGTATAAATGACATCTCTATTTCTATTCTTCGTTTTTAATCATATTTCTTTCGGTTGTCATCCTTTTGCAAACCATCTCCTCACCTTTGCTTTACCAAACCTCAAACGCCGAATAGCTCACACACCCATACGTAGATTTACTGAATGGAATGGACACTGTCCTTCAGGTAGTGACCCATAAAGAAAGGAAGCGTGCAGTCAGGACAGCTTAAATTTTGGTTCGTCTCATTCAGCAGATCTCATCTGAATACTATAAGTGTGAAAGTTTAAAACAGGACATAACAACACAGATTTTGCTTCCTACAAACCGTGGTTTTGACAAATTGATAGTGATCTATTCCTCTGTTCATCATTTAAGTGCTGATCTCTGCCCAGTTCTCACCCACCTTTCATTTTCCTTATCACTCTGTACACGGGCTGCTGCTCTCAGCCATCTTTGAATATCTGCTACTCCCCTCGACCATCTCCAAGGTTTAGGAGCATCTTTTTTTTTCCTTCTTCCCTTTTCTTACCATCTCTTTATTCTCTTGTTCAGCAGCTAAATCTTGAATATCATCTATATGCTGACTCAGATTTATCTCTCTACTTCCCAGGCCTCCCAAGAACTCGCCAAGTTTGTTCATTCCCCTTGATCATGCCTTTTGTTTCTTAAATAAGAATATTAAACCCCACACTTTATCAGCTTAACTGCTTATAACAAGTCCACCAACATTCAAAACAAACAAAACAAAACACTCCTCTGCTTTTACTCAATTAATCAGTTTGGCCTAACCCTTCATACTGCCATCATCCTTGATTCCTGCTAGTCTCTCTCACCCTCATATCAATACACCAAGAAAAACTTTCAAATGCTCCAGAACTAGTGAAACTTCACACGCTTTCCACTGCAACCAGCAAAGTCCACGCTCCTACCACTTCTCCCCTGGACTCTTATAACACCTTTCTATCTGGTCTCCCCATTTTCTCCTTTGAACTCCCTTCTATATACTTTGTACACAGCAGCAAAAATAAACCTTTTAAAACTTAAATTGCATTATGACAATTACCTTTCCTGAGACCTCCAAGGACTTCCTGTCTTACTTAGAATAAAATCTGTACATAACCTGGCCAATTGCTACCTTTAAGACTGAATGTCATACTACCGTACCCCTTGTTCACTTTGTCCCCCACATGTTGGTTTCCCAGCTAGACTTCAGAGGAAGTACGCTTGCATCTCAAGGCCTTCACACATGCTGTTTCCCCTGCCGAGTATTCCCTGAATACTCAAGATTTGCTCCTTACTTAAGATCTCTGCTTCATAACAGAAGTATTTTTGAGTGACTTATTTAAAAGAGCATCTTTATTACACAAACAGCCTTGCATACAATAAGGGCTTAATATAAATAACTGTCAAAACATGCATGAATGTACATCCTCTAAATCTGCAGTCCCTCACCCCTGGGCTGTGCAGACCCCAGTATTGCTCTGTGTTCTGATAGGAACCAGATGCATAGCAGGAGGTGCACAGCAAGCCAGGCAGCAAAGCTTCATCTGTATTTACAGCCACTCCCTGTCAGTCACATCACCACCTGAGCGCTGCCTGCTGTCAGTCACATGAGATTCTCATAGGAGTATGAACACTGCCGTGACCTGTCCATGTGAGGGATCCGGGTTACCTGCTCCTTATGAAAATCTACTGCCTGATGATCTGATGGGGAGCTGGGGCAGTGAAGTGAGTGCTGTGGAGTGCCTGCAAATACAGATCATCATCACTAGCAGAGAGGGTTGACTGCACCATAATAGCAAATTCATAGCAAAACCACTCCCATACCCCTGTCTGTGGAAAAATCTTTCATGAAACCAGTCCCTGGTGTCAAAAAGGCAGTGGACCACTGCTCTAAATAATCACACAGCTTTAACTATTATATAGTTAATTATAGTAACTATTAATATGATACTAAAGTATCCCAATTCTCTTATATATCAGCCCCTCCTCTAACATTCAGAGATTCATACCTGTGTATCTAACTCTTGAAAGAAAGGTTTCCACATGAGTATCTCATAGACATAACAACTTAAATCAGTCCAAAAGTGAATCTGTCCTTACCTTCAAATCTTATTGTCGTTCACACAATTTTAATTACAATAGATGGCAATCCCCTCTCCCCAAAACACTTTTAGACACATTTTTTATTTATCTTAGGCCAGTCTCACATCTTATTCATATTAAGTCTTTCCATTGCTTACTTAGAATTGTTTAATATTCATTACCTTTACCACCAGGACTTCTGCCTCAGTCTAAGATCTTATCTCTTGCTAGCCTATAGGCGAAAGGCCTATATGCCTCTAGCCAAAAAACGCTGTTTGACAGAAAGCAGTGAAAAGACTGTGCAGGCATCCTGGTGAGAAATGGAGGCAGAATTCCACATGGCCAGGTTGGTTGCGGTCCTAAAAACCTCCTGACCTAAGGTTGGCCTGGTTGGTTGTGGGCTTAAAAACTCCCTGACTTAAGGCCCACATGGGAGCAGAGGTTTGTACACAAATTTTTGTATGCCCTAGAAGTTTCTTAACTATGCCTTGTTTCAAGGATCAAAGTAACTGCCTCCAAATGGCGAGGTCAGTAGAACAGACTTTCAAACTGTCTCTTTCCTCCATAGCCTCAGGCTTCATCAGAACAGAACAAAAAAGTAATGGCTGACAACATGTTCTCCATTAAGTTATGTTAAACCAGGTTATGTTGAATGGGTTATGCTTAAAGGTGTATGTTAGGTGAATTATCAGATTACTAGGGAGGAGCTCCTTATAAGGTGGGTAGTCACAAGCTGTTCAAATGGATTAATGAAGTCATTGATGTCCAATGCACATATGCAGAGGGATTGTAATGAATATTAGTGAGGTCCTTGCTGTATAGTGCGCATGCACAAGATTGACTATATAAATCAACAGTAAATAAAGAAGGCTCGCCATTTTGCCTGAGCGAGCAGATGGTCACCTTTATTTAAAACACAATTTCAATAAGCATGCTTATTCTTTGCGAGATGGCTTTTCCGTGAGACCCTAACGGTAACCCTTATGGCAACACTAGCCTACATGTATTGTAAAACATGTTACATTTTTTATCACTGAATAACAGCTCTTTTCACATTTTAAAGGCCTAATATTAAAAATCAAAATATTGTACATAGCTAAACACTCATACAATAAGCACACCCACATTAGTCCACAATAAATTCATATCATGGATTCCAAATCTCCTCAAGTCTCTCTGTCATTCATGGATCTATTATTCATCAAGGAATTCCTGGTGAGTGTCCATCATTGAGTGATGCCTCATCATCCAGTCAGGCCACTCCTGGAGCCCTAAGAACTCTGAATTCACATGCTCTTTGAAACAATATTATACACATTTAAATTATTTCAGTAAACATGAAAAAAAAATCATAATCTTCAATATGACATTGAAACAACTTCAATACATCTCTCTTCATGCAGTGATCTATGATGACACTAGACTAGGCAATAGGTGTGACTCCATCTCAAAAAAAAAAAGAGAGAGAGAAAACATTCTTTGACCATTACTTTATTGCAGTGTTACCTCTTTGAGTAGCTATTTGAGATTTGGAAATAATAAAATTTGGCAATTCACAATTAAATTTTTCAGTATTAACATCTCGGTATTTCTGACACATATCTTTCTAATTTCTGTCATCTTTCCCTAATTTAAATGGTTGTACACCTATACCTGTATGTGTAATTAATAAGAGAATACTGTGATTACAAAGACTTCAATTTTATGAAAAAAATATAAAGTCGTTTGGAGAAGCAAGAATTAAACTAACATAAAGACATAGTAGAAATAAACAAAAAAGACTGAAAACTTTGGACAGAACAGTAGACGCTTGCCAGAGTTCATACAGCAATGTAGTGACGGATCTTGCTTCTGTCATAAATCACTCACTCTTACTGTTCATGTCTCTTTAGTATGAATAAAAAATAACAATTTTTCTTTCCTTGTCAATGTATTTATTTATTCACTAAGAAAATAGGGAGTATTTATTAAGTGTTACATACTGTTATAGGTACTATCTGACTGGTGTTGGGGTTTCTTTTTTTTTTTTAATGTGGCTATGAAATATCAAATATAAACAAACCAAGAGCTAAAAATGACAAAAACATAAATAAAGACATGTTCAGGAAACAATACTCAGAAAAATAAAATAGAATGGAATAGCTAGAGTTTAGGACCACTCCAAAATATGGCGAGGGCATAAGTATCTACTTCCTTCCCTTCCTCTGTAACAGACGTCATTTCTCCATACTGTTTGTTTGTTTGTTTTGTCCATACTGTCTTTTTATCCACTAAAGATAGCTGTGACTATAGCATCCTTTTGAATATAAAAATATTAACTATAGGTGTATATGAGACAATATCTATTTGCCATCTATGACACAGTATAACTAGTACCAATGGGGACCCCCAAAAGAAGTTTTAACAAGTTGTTGAGGGATTTCTGGTCTCATTCTGAAATCAACTACACAGTATAAAATCTTCTGTGTGGACTTTTTTCCTAGAATGATTTTTCCTGACTTCACCTACTATTTAATCTTCAAATACTGCTAAAATAATATATAAAGATTGATAGATTAAATATGCATATAGAATTAAACCTCTCTCCATTATAATAATTAAAAGGAGTAAGTGCAAATAATCACAGAAAAAATTAAAAAGCCTGACATTTTAAAGGTAATTCCGTTTCATTAAATTCAAGTACATATAGCAACTTGAACACTGAAACTAAGTGTTGCCAAGTAGAAGTCCCGCTGACCTGCCTTAATTAATAGAAAAGAATTATTTGTAATTAGCACATTATTCATATGAGAACAAGTGCTCCTGCATGAGTTCAAGTGTTTGAAAACAATTTGATTCCTAAAATCCTTCCCCCTGTAATCTTGATTTAATGAGTAAATTGTTTAATTAATCTGAGATTTATGATATAAATTAGTGAGGTTTTATTCCAAAGAAAAAAAACCAGAGACAACAAAGAAAAAGAAGCAAGTCAGAACCATGTTGAGGACACGCATTTGTGACAGCCTAGATGTATGACTGGAATTGATAAGTAACCAACTAATAGTCAAAATAAATCAGTTAATTTCTAATTAAAAGCCATCAAACTAATTGTCTACTGTAAAGACAAAGTAGTTTGAGTTCAGGCTGTTGTAGTGAAACAAAAAACACTCAAGTCAAGGCTGAGTGAGGTCCTGAACATTTTTTTTAAACCAATACCAAATGCTTTTAAGCAAGTCATTTAATCTCTGTCTACCTGATAGGCAAGCACAGGGGTCACAAAGAGGTCATGATTACGTCCACATGATTCCACACATCTGGTGAAACCTGAACACTTTATCCATATATTTTATATGAAAACATCTGTCTATTTGCATAATTTGTTTAGTTTCCATCCAGATGCTCATCATGTTGACACAACCTTCTTCTCTGAGTGACACTTTTTCTCTTTCGGGTGAATACTGATGCAGCCTCTTCTCCAATATTTTAGTAGGTAAACCATAAGTATAAAGAAGAAATTTATCACAAATATTAAAAAGAACTTCAAAGGATTTTGTCTGTAGAATTTAGCAGAAGAATTTACAATATTGACATCAAGGAACAGAAATAACATTTCCTAAGTGTTTGGTACCTGGGTAAAAATGCCTAATTTCACTATAGAAATGTTGCTTGGAGTATAATCTGTGCATTTAGGTGAATTGTGGGATAGTATCATCATGGTCAATACTCTTGAAAAATGTGGAAGAAAGAGACTGACAATTCTTTTTTTTTTTTTTTTTTTTTGCAGTTTTTGTCCAGGGCTGGGTTTGAACCCACCACCTCTGGCATATGGGGCTGGTGCCCTACTCCTTTGAGCCACAGGCACCACCTGAGACTGACAATTCTTTCAAGGTAAGTAGGACAAATGGAGAAATGAAGTAATGAAAGATCCTGAAAAATCTGCTTAGAATAATCAATGAACACACAATATATACATCCGAAGATAAGCAAACTGGAAAAATATGGAAAGTGAATTGATTTTATAGATTATAGAAAACATGATTTTTTCTGCCTTTTAAATTAACCTGTGTGAAAAATTACCAGAAAATATATTTGTAAGAAATGTCCTATCACTTCAAAATCCTTTTTCAATATTAGACTTTCATGTACTACCTGGAGATCACATTTCATATTTGGACTTCTCTAAATAGTATAGCGTCCAAATTTGTTTATATCCTTGTTAGAAATGGACATCTGGTCTTTTCTCTAATGGGCACTATTATTTATGTCTACAGACCAGTAAAATAAAATGTATTTGATATTTGTTTACTAGACAAAGAAGTGGCTACAAGGAATAAACAGGGACAAAAACAACATAGATTCTTTGAGAATAAAATAATGTTAAAGTTGATACTGAGGTCCAGATTTGGGGAAAAATAAACCATTATCAATAGTATGTAAAAGGTGAATTAATTCACCATAATTTAACTTAAAAGACAGAATTCAGACAAAACAAACTATAAAATTAGATATCATAAAACATCCTCAATATTGGTGGGAGCATGATACCCCAAAATAGGCTATTTTTCATATATTTACATCAAAATTTATGATGGAATACATTATATCCACAACCCCCAAATCAGAATGCGGTCTATTCAGAATACCTGAGTGTCCACAAATTTTTTTCAGATGATACAATAAAATTTTAAAAAGGAAATATTTAAATAGATACCCCTAAGTTAACTTACTTTAAAAAATTAAATGAAGGTACTGTTTTATCCCATCAAATCTGCTGTCACTCGAACGAAAACAACTGATTGAAAAATGTATAACATTAAGAGGCTAAGTCAGGATATATTTTGCTTGAGTAGAAACTGATCCAATAAACTTCACAGAAAGAATAAAGTAAAACAAAAAAAGCACAATGGTCTTTCTGTGTGCTACTTTCGGCGGTGCCATGCCTGAGCAGAGGAAAAGAGTTTCACTCCTGTTGTTTATTGATTTTCTAGATTAAGAATCCCAGGGAGAGAATTGTAACAGACAACCATAAAATTATTTTTGGTGTGCTTATTTGCCTTTCCCTTGCATCTATTTGGCCTGTGCCTGTAGACAATTATGCGTTCTAGCCTAGACTCAGGTGCTAATAATGAAGGACAAATAGAATCATATGTGTAAACTTCCCCTTCTGATGAAAATTTATATTAACTTTCTGCCACTGTAAACAGAACTGCATAGCTCAGCGTCCCTGATGAATTGGTGATGAATTCAGTCATTTATATCCCAGGAATCTGTGCATTTATGGGAAAAGATGAAAACCGTCTGTATTGTGTAACCTTGCACTTTTTGAGTAAGAAAAAGAAAACACCAGCCTGTTTAGTTCATCACTTAAAGTGTGTAAATTTCAGCTCAAATACCAGATTTCTGCATGACTCTGTCAGTCTCCACTTTGGGGATCTGCGCCAACAGAAACAAGCCAAACAGGGGAGAGTGCCATGTTATCGCTACAACTGTGAACTTAGACACTCTCAGCCTTCCATAAAAATGGTTATGAATATCTTTACAATACAACAGAATCTTTGTTATGTACGGAGAGGCTGGACAGTTTGACAGTTTGGCAGCTCTGTTGGAGGACAAAGTAATTTGGGATAGATAAGAACGTAGCTAGTCTTTTTCTGACTAAAAACATTCCATCCTATTTTTAAAAGTACACTTCCAAAGCACTGTCAGATTTCCTTTTTAACCAAACTTTTCAAAGATAAGCTAGATTAATGAAATGCAAAGATATGGAATATTGATAGAAGAGAATTTCTTTTTAAAAAAAAAAACAAAACCATAAGGCGTAACATTAGCGCAAATATGCCTCTAGCATACTGAGTGACTTAAATCACAATATTTACATGTAGAATAAAAGTACTTCTGGTTTTGTCTCCTTCTTAAACACTGAGGTAAATGCATTTTAAAACCCCGCAATTTAGAAATACACCGATGGCCTGGAAAACGAAACAAAACAAACAACACAGTGTATGCCTCAAGCTTCGGATTCCAGACCACATTAGATGGGAGAGACCCCAGTTACAATAAATGGCTAGAAAAACTTGTTTCTGATTTATTAATGTTAACCATTTATCTACATGTAGACATCTTTCATTTATCTACAACTGTTGTATAAATGTGTATTATAAAATCTATTAAGGTCCTTTTTCAAAATCTTGCCATATCTTTGTATTTTAAGTAACTTACAAGGTCAATTTAAAAAATGATTATGGATTACACTGTTTTGACCACATCAGCAGAGATTTTTGTATCACTAAAAATACTGGAATATATAGTTATGATAAAGCACATTTTATTTTTACCTTAGCACTTAACTGTAACTGGATATATAATTTGTATTTGAAAAGAAAATGGCTTTCAAGTTCCTGTTTCACGGTTACAAGATTGCACACCTTTTCATGATACACTTTATCTCCAAGTTATCTGTGGCTGTTCCTATCGCTCTGTGTGCATGACCTTTTAGTAAGCTGAAGAAGATACAGTTATCTTCTTTTCTGACATGCAACATCTATCAATCAACATGTTTTCATGTAATTTATTCAAGGCAAATAGCAGCTCCTAAGGCTAGTGAACCGCAGCACTAGCCCAGTGATTTTGATTAAGAAATGATGTGCACGGCTTAGGTCAGAAATGAAAAACGCAGAGGGGTATTGATAAAGATGTATCAAAAACAGTAAAATGGAACCAAAGGACAAAATGAATACTTGAACACATGTATAGGCTAAGCATAACTAACCTCCATAACCTTGCTTGAGATCTATTCTAATAAATTGGGGGGATGTATCAATTTATGAACTTCTAATGACACCAATTTAGTTTACCTTTTCTATCTGAAGCAATGCATCTGTAGTTCTGTTGGGTTAATGCACATTTTTCTCATTGAATCAAGAATGTAAATTAAGACGAAATGATTCTTTTTCAATTTCATGCTGAAGTAGCTCAAGTTAGTGAATGTAATTTCTCCTAACAAGTAAAATTTATCACTGTACAGCTCACTCAGTTACCTCCCGAAGTGAGTTGTGATATGCATTTATGGAACAGAATGGATAAAAAGATTGATAAATGTGATAAAAGAATAGGCCCTATTCCAAAGAAAGAGAGGCACAATTAAATGACTTTTAACAATTCTTCATCTTTATCCCAGCTTATACCTTCTCTGTAATAAGTGTGCAATTACACATTATTTCTTATGTAAAAAAAATGTTTTTGTTTGCCTTTCCTGGTGGTTGCAAAAACTCCTCTATAAGGAGTAATTAGGCTTATATTTTAGTCTCGATTCTATTACTAAAGAGCTGTATTACTTTGGGCAAGTAGTCTTTGAGGCCTCAATTTCTTCATCCAATCTCTCAAATCTCTTTATCTCTAGGGTTCTGAATGCTTAATGCTGTGGACAATTGTAATTCTTACAAGAAAAACTTACTTTTCTATGCAGATTTTTGATATCAAAAATACACAAAATATAAATGAAGACTATAATCTTAAGGGGATGGGCCATACATAGAACATTAATATCTCTCTCTATATAATATTTCAAAAGTAAATATATAATTTTTAGTAGTAGTAAAAGGCTTCAAGCTCCATAAGACAAAAAAGAAGAGTAATCAAGGTTAAGTGAGCTAAATGATCATCTTTGTTTTACCAGTAACTAGCCCCACTAAGGAGCAAATCCTCGAACCCCTCAAAGCTTTGATTTCTTATTTTAACTAGAGCATCTCCAATGACTCTACATTCATGGCTTCACTTTAGTCATGGAGAACTGTATGAATTCCTTCCGAATGCTTCCATTTTCTGGCAATATTTTTATACAGTTCATCATCTATACGGATATAATTTCGAATTTATTTGTTAATTACTTAAGCAATCCTTCAACTTTAAAGAAACATGTTTTTCTTTAAGAAGAAACTTAATATGCCCATTACATCGCACAAGTTAAAAAGGTACAGCAAAAGCGTTCAGAGAAGGAAAAAAGAATCAGGAGAAAAAAGTTTTGGAATCAGAACAGACACATCATTAAATGTGATATATTTGCTAGAGGTTAGCCACCAATTTAATGCTAAGCTTTCTAACAGCTCATCGAGAAAAATCATAATCAAATTACAAGGTTCATTGTGTCAGATGAAAGGGAATAAGTTACTCACAAAAAAGAACTGCTCCTAATAGTGAAATCTAAGTTTTATTTTTTCTCCCATGGGCTTTAAATAGAAAACACTAGAAGAAGATACCGAACAACATCCCTGACAGCATTCTTAAATAAAGTAGCAAAACAAATAGTTTGCAAAAATTACAATGTCTCCAAATTTAACTTACTGGTATTTAGCAATTTTATATGGAACCAATATAATGGTGGTATAGCTATCAGCCTATCAGCAGCAACCCTGAATTTAATCAGGGTTAAATTTTAGAGGACTTAGGGAAGTGTGTACCCTGGATGCATCCTCCATAATCACTCTCAGATAAGATTTTACTGGATCTTATGACTCCCCTTAAGTTGCAATAGCTCAAATAGCTCAGTTGTTCTCAGACATTGGTTCTGTAATCTGACCCTGCCTCAGAATTGCCTACAGAGTAGTTGCTGAGCTTTAACCCCAGGGTTTCTGATTCAGGAGGTCTAGGGAGCAGCCTGAGAATTTGCATTTCTAACAAGTTCTAGATGATGCTGTGGCTGCTGGTCCAGGACTCACAATTTTGACAATTGCTTTTCTAGGTCATCTGTTGAGGACAGAACCAAAGATTTAAAAAAATATAACCTTAGTGTAGGGGTAACATCCTCCTAAGGGGGAAAAGAATGTCAAAAAGGACAGTAAAGGGCAGTGCCTGTGGCTCAAAGGAGTAGGGCACCAGTTCCATATGCCAGAGGTGGTGGGTTCAAACCCAGCCCTGGCCAAAAACAGCAAAAAAAAAAAAAAAAAAAAAAAGGGGGGGGGACAGTAAAGATGAAAAAAGCCACCTTCCCAACAAAAATTCATACTGACAAAGGCTCCAACACAAGTCATTTGCAAAGAAGGCCTTCAAAATTAAATGAGACAATACTGAATGGAATGGCTTAGAATTTCTAACTAGTTAAAAATGTGAAATATTAACGCAAACATCTTCCATTGATACAAGAGTATTTTTATCTTGGTATTAACTAGGTAGCTACCTATTAAGATCATTTCAAGTTCATAATTAATAGGATGCCATCCTCATATGTACAGACTGTTAATATTCTGCTCCCAATTACTGTATGTTGCTTCAGAGACATTCCTCAATCTGGTCTTTTATGTATCTTTTAATTTAATCATTTCTATTTTTCAATTTGTATTTCACTTAAGCAGATGTATTGTAATTAAATATAGAGGGTGCCAAAAAAAAATCTATACACATTTTAAGAAGGGAAAAAATTGTATTAAAGATGTAATACTCAATATATACTATTATCATTCATTATCTTATATATGTTATATCTCTAGTAATTGTAGAAGTCAAATGTGACTTTAATGTTACAATTTTAGTACAATATTTTCCTTTCTTAAAATGTGTCTACATTTTTTTGGCACTCTTTGGATTTTGCTGATTAGATGACTACCTTTCTGAACAAGGACTTCATTTTCCTTTGGAATTCCTTTGCCTCCAATAGGCACTCAATAAATATTTCTCAAAATAATATGAACAATAAGTGAAAAAGTTTTTAAGTAGATGAAGTTCAAACCAATATGGATGTCATCTAAGGAGAGAAACTAAACACAGTGAATGAAATGTGTGCACTTCCTCATGGAAATTTTAAAGTTTATAATCATAAGTTTAATGTATAGTCTCTTCCTCCCATTCTTAAAAGCATTCAAGAAAGAAAGCTCCTTTAAGAAACTAAACAATGGCTACTGTGAGGTTGTAATTAGATTTATAGTCAATCATTTCTACAAAGCAAAAACATTTCAGCTTAACTTGCAAGGGAATAAAACCTAAGACTTGAAGACAAGCAGACCAAGACCCAAGTCAACCTGTCCTCACGTCACCTCCTCAGGCCTCGACTGGACAGTGCTGAACAATTTAATTTCTATTTCACCATCTATGAATAAAGATAAAGCTATCCTCTTCATCTTATTTCAAAGAATCATTCTGAGGATAATATGAGATGATGAAAATAAATGTATTTTGAACTTTATGTAATTATTCTATTATTTTTAGAAGAAAAACAAAATT
Organism: Galagoides demidoff; assembly: GCA_963574575.1. Classification (NCBI taxonomy): domain Eukaryota; kingdom Metazoa; phylum Chordata; class Mammalia; order Primates; family Galagidae; genus Galagoides; species Galagoides demidoff. The sequence continues at coordinate 10,787 of CAUYQV010190410.1, read as the reverse complement.
TAAAGCATGTGATCTTTATATATTTTCTGACTTATACAAACAGTATTTTCCTTAATAGTTAAATTAAAAAGTTTTGAAAACTTTCTCTAGTCTTAGAATAAAATGCATTTTTTATGTGAACCCCCCCCAAAAAAAATTTAAAAATGAAAGCACTACAGGAAAAATGAAAGTGACTAGTCTAGATGACATCATTGTCAAATGTCATTCTGAAATTTGCCTGCCAACTTTGAACTTATTGTCCAGCTCAGCTATTTTCTTTCTTTGATCCACCAAGTTTATAGATTATAAACTACTTGAAGTCAGTATTACAATGGAAATTTATACATATGATTTTACTGTGAATGCACAGTACATTTATGGACATGTGTACACATGAATGTAGTTAGTAAATGAAATGAACCAATGTGAAATGAGTTCCCTGAGCTAGACTGGATGTCAGTAGACATTTAAAGAATTTAAAGCATTTCAAATCCTTTGAGAAATTTACAATTTAGATTAAAACTACATGTATAAGAGAACGGTTAAATAGCAATTTAATATATAAATACCAGTTTAGGAAGGAGAAGGATAGTTATAAAACTTTTTAATAATATATTTACTTTAGCTTTAGTAACTTGAAGTCTTAAGTTGTACACTTTTTTACATGTAAAAACTAAATTCTATCATTGTAAGTTCACTCAAAATTTCTGGCCATTATATTTTGTTAATCAGTTTTAAAAGAAAAGTTTTCAAACATGAACCATTTTTCCTCTCCTCCTTTTTGCTGCTCTTACCAATATGTATGTTACCTTCTGATGACGAAATGGAGGTAACAGTGCACTACATGAACACATGATGCACTGGACAGACATGTTAGACTTTCTGTTTGAATATTCCACTTTTAGAGGTCCAACATAATTAAATTCTTATTTTGTGAATAAGTTGAAGACATCAATTTAGACATAAATAATTAATATTTTCTAGCATAGCGGAATGAAATTTAGTCTTATGTTAGGAGTAAATACTCCTGCCGCATTTATAGGCTTTTATGATAAACAGAAGTTAATAACTTTTTACCTTTGTGAGTATAAATATAAATATTTTCATTTTTGAAAATAGTAGCTATTAGTAATGGAATAGTCATACTATATGGGGATTATTGAAAGTAGATTTTTAAAAGGTAAATAAGTTCATTGCAATTACATGTGTCTAAAGCCCCAGCTACTTGGGAAGCTGAGGCAGATGGTCATTGGAGCCCAGGGGATGAAGTTCAGCCTGGGCAACCCTGCATAGCAAAATCCTGTCTTCAAAAAGCTAAAGGACATAGCCTGCTCTAAGAGCACACTAAACTTGATCCATGCAAATAGTTTTTAAATGTACTCTGTGATGTTTGATTAGCTGAAGGAAACATATTTTGTCTGCTAAAATTCTACTTTATCTAACAAATAAGTAAAAATTTACTATCTAATAAATATAGAATTTCTCCCCAAGTCCCAATAACTGACTTCTCAGTGATGTAAAAGCATTCACTATCTAGAAAATAAAAATGTGTCAAAGTCTGCTGAAAGTCAGTGCTAACAAAAAGGAAAATCCATTGCCTGAGAAAAATGTAGCTTAGCAATTACTATAATACTTGGAATTCTATCGAAAAACTTAAATATTAGTAGAAATGGTATTGTAACAAAAAATATTGCATTTGGTAATTTCTCTAGGACCTTGCAATAAAGCGTATCTTGGAACAGCCTGGGATTCAAGGGCTGCAGGGGATATGCAAGCCTCTGGCCTCACATGCTGACCTGAAGACAACCAATAGATTCCAGTGCACATGAAATTTTAACTTTGATCAAGTATTCACAAAAGCTCCAGGCTTGCTAGATTTTACAGTTTGTATATGTGGTAAGGGGTGAACTCAGAAATGAAAACTTTCATACTCTTTCTGTAGTAGACACGATGTGATAGTTGAGGCTGGCATGAGAGTGCCAACTATTATTGTTGACATAAAACCACTCCACCTGTCATTATTAGAACGAGAGGGTGAGTGTTTCAAAAACGGAAGCAACAAAAACGAGAGGAAAAATGAAAGTGATAAGAGTCTTTGTTTAAGGGCAGAAGTGAAATATAAGCTAAATGTCAATCCAGACACAATGTTCTATAGTAATATAGAAACATGTCGTGAAATTTTTACCACAAGGTTGTTTCATGTAAATTTCAGTGGCATGAGTCTGTGTTAATAACAAATATTGGATCAGTTTCAATATTTTAAAGTATTTCAAAATTCGTAATATTATTCTTTTTATATAAGTGATTCTTACTGAGGAGCAAGGGTAACTACCATTTTATTTTAAAACTTCTGATGCTCTGTAAAATATGGGTTTTTGTTTTCACTTTCTTTCCAGTAATTATTAGTGGTTTGAAAAAATATGATCCAAAGTTCATATTGGTTCAGATCCAAATATGACACAAAGTTCTCATTGTATTCCACAGTTTTCTTGGATACTGACAATAGGTAAGGAAAGAAGTATTACTTCAATAGTGGCATAGTCTGAACTTTAAGCAAAAATTGTGATGTTACTGAATTACAATTTAGGAATAATTTCAAGGAAGTTTCTTTTCAAATTGTGTTATAAACATTCTAAGCGTATAATTAATTTTTTTTATGGAATGATGCTTTATAACACTTTGGGGAAAATGTGACCTAAAATTTACTTAGTCATTGCAAGTTCAAATTGGTTAAAAAAAAAAAATACATCTGGAGACATTTTAAAATTTTATACATTTTTGTTCAACGAGAGTACCCCTCTATCACTGGAGTGAGGGTGTCATGGCATCATCATAGCTCACTACAATCTCAAATTTCTGGGCTCACATGATTCTCCTGCCTCAGCCTCTGGAGTAGCTGGGCTGCAGGTAGACACAACCACATCTGAGTCATTTTTCTACTTTTTGTGGATGCAAATTTCTTTTTTTTTTTTTTTTTGAGATGGAGCCTCAAGCTATCCCCCTGAGTAGAGTGCCATGGCATCACAGCTCATAGCAACCTCCAACTCCTGGGCTCAAGCGAGTATCCTGCCTTCGCCTCCCAAGTAGCTGGGACTACAGGCGCCCGCCACAACACCCGGCCATTTTTTGGTTGCAGCCATCATTGTTGTTTGGTGGGCCTGGGCTGGGGATTCAAACCCACACCTTAGGTGTACATGGCTGGTGCCTTAGCCGATTGAGCCACAGGCGCCGAGCCTGGATACAAATTTCTAATAAAGTACTTTAAAATTTTAATAATAAGAAATGTCCACCAATTCTCTACAAAATAATTCTCTTGTGTTTTAAAAATATGTTAATCTAAGAAACTGTGGTGTATGTATACCATAAAATACTATTCTGCCATAAAAAAGATGGAGACTTTACATCTTTTGTATTAACCCAGAAAGAGTTGGAGAATATTCTCTTTAGTAAAATATCACAAGAATGGAAAAGCAAGTATCCAATGTACTCAATACTAATACGGATATTAGTAGACAAAGTAATACATGGTACCCGTCCACACAAGACAAAAATGCAATTTAATTCAAGTTGGGGGGAGCGTGGGAAAGGAACGGGGAGAGAGGCTGGTGTGCTCTTGTCTAATGGGCACGACGTCTGGAGTGAGGGGCACAAGGACAGCAGAGACCTTACCCCACAAACAGAAACACTGCAACCTGATTGCAACCTCATATTAATCTGAAATAAAAAATAAAGACATGCTAATCTAAAAATCCTGATTCTGCCACCATAGAAAGAAGAACTCCTGATATAATCAGAATTATACACCAAGTTTTCTACAAATCAAAGTCAAATAATAATCTCTGATTCTTATACAACTTCTTCCTATGGTAACATCCTGTCAGAAAAGTTAATGTTTATAACTCCCATTCCCTGACAAAAAGAAAGGAAAAGACCCAACTGTCCCCAAGATGATGTGGAAAGCACACATGGAGTGGAGAGGCACACCTTGTTCCTAGTGTCAGGGTTGTTTGCATAGAGTTTCTCATTTTCTTTTAGTGAATCCAGTGTGTGTGTGTGTGTGTGTGAAAGAGAGAGAGAGAGAGAGACAGTGGCAGGGGAGAGTCTCTGTATTTTATCCCTGTATAAATATTTAGCTCTTGTACCTAGATGACAGTCCATACGCATTTCTCTATGGCTTGCTTTTTTATTTTTTCTTAATAGACTTTATTTTTTAGGGTACACAATATTGAGTGTGAAGTACAGAGATTTCCCATCCGCCCCCTGACTTCACTAGTCACTGCTTCTCTGCTATCCACATCTCACACAAATTCTGAACCTACACTGATACATCATTATCACCCAAAGTCCATAGTTTACATGAAGGTTCACTTTTAGTGTTGCACAGTTTACGGGTTTAGACGAAGTATAATGAAAGGTATACCACTATAGTAGTATAGTATCTTAAAACCCTGCTGTTCTCTGCCTATTCCTCATACCTTCCCTATTCAGGCCCTGGGCCCACCAATCTTCTTCCTGTCTCCATAGTTTTGCCTTTTCCAGAATGCACTATAGTTGAAATCATACAGCATGCAGCCTTTACAGGGTGCCTCTTGCACTTCGTAATACGCATTTCTGTTTTCTCCATGTCTTTTCCTGGTTTGACAGTTCATTTCTTTTTATTGCTGAATGATATCCCGTTGGCAGATATACCACAGTTCATTCATCAACCTATCGGAGGACGTCTGAGTCGCTTCCACATTCTGGCATTTGTAAATAAAGCTTCTGTAAACATCTATGTACTGGTTTTTGTGGATGTAAGTTTCCAACCCTTTGAGATGCAAAGATGTGCAGCTGCCAGATCATACAGTCAGAATCGGAGAAACAGCAGCACTATCTTCCCAAGCAGCTGTACAGGGTGCACTCCCACCAGCAGTGGTTGGGGTCCTGTGGCCCCACAGCCCGGCCAGCATTTGGTCTTGTCAGTGTTCTGCATTTTGGTCATTCTAATAGTAAGAGTGTAGTGATATGTATTTTAAGTTTGCATTTCCTGAATAACATATAATTTGGAACCTCCTTTCATATGCTTATTTGCCACTTATCTTCTTTGGTGAAATGACTGTAAAGGTATTTGGTCCATTTTTAAAATCACACAGCAAATATCCTGATCATCCTTAATCTTCATCTGATGAATTTCCCAGTTATAAATGAAGATTTATTTTCTGTTTTCTTCTGGGCTTAAGGTAGGTAAAAAGAGCTGTAAGTTCTCTCTCTCTCTTTTGTGCTTTTGACTATTCTCATTCCTGATCCAATCTAGAGCTTTGAGCTCTAAGAAGTGAGAGAGACTTGGAAGTTATGCAATAGAAGAATAGGAAAGATTAGAAAGGAGGGAAGGAGAAAAAGAGGGAAGGAGTAGTAACTATGGAATTAGAGGATCAAATAATAAACAGAAGAGCCAATTTCACAGTACGTCAGACTGTTTCCAAGCTGTAACCAAATCCTTACTGTTTTATTTCCTGTTGATTTAAAATAAATAACCAAAAGTGGAGTCTGTTTTCAGAAAAACAACTTACATACATTGATGCAAATATTATTATCCTTCACTTGTAAAAATATTAAAAGTGATTATAGTTTTATAAAATTTAATATTGATCAAAAAAGATAAACACATTAAAATGTGGTGTTTTAATATCAGTAGAGATATCTCTAAAAAGTTTCTGACTTCTCAAATCAAGACTATCATTTAGAAAGTGCCTAAACTATCACTGACAGAATGATTTGAAACAGATATAGCATCTGTTTTTGCAGGTGGAGTAACCTAATAAAATCTTAGTGCACAGAGTGGTTTTCATTCTTTATTTTTTTTCCTATCAATCCTTCAGTAGTGTTCATATTTCACAGTATTGTTTTCTTAAGCCCCCAGGTTGGTGAGCTTATTAACAGGAAATATGTCGAGCCTTCTTGAAGCTATTTAGTAATAGAATTTAAAATTATAACATGGTTGTTGTAAGTGTTCAAGGAACAGATAGCATTTAAATGCTAGGCAATTTAAGGAATACTTATGCTTTGACATGGATTCACCTACATTTCATCAAAATGTAGACCATAGAGAGAGCTTACACCTCCCAATTTCTCATTAAATTAGTACATTTGGGTAAAGGATTTTGTTTGTTTTTAACTTTTAATACAACTATGACCAATTTCTATCTGATAAATGTATATTGTCAAGATAGCAAAACTGAGCTCAAAGATTAGTACTCGGAATACAGTTCAAACTCAAAATCTGTGTAAGATGTACACTTAGGGGTGGGCAGGGTAGCTTAGGCCTATATAATCCTAGCACTCTACTAGGCGCAGGGAGGAGGATCCCTTGAGCTCAAGAGTTCAAGACCACCCTGATCAAGAGCAAGATTCCATCATGACTGAAAAAAGAAAAATATAAATTAGCAGAGCATTCTGGCAGGTGCCTATAATCCCAACTACTCATAGACTGAGGCAGGAGGATGACTTGAATCCAGGAGTTTGAGTTCCTGTAAGATAGGCTGATGCCATGGCACTCTAGCCTGAGCAACAGACTGAGAGTCTAAGAAAAATGATGTAAACTTAGTTCCAAATCCTGTGGTTTCTGTGAACCACATAATACCCAAACACCTGAGATTGAAGAAGGTCAATCTACATAAACAGCCATTTTAGTTTGTAAGTATTATTTTCCACTGATTATAGTAGATTAACAGAAAGTATAAGGAGATTATCTGTATAAATTCTACCCTCCCTCAATGGCCCTCATATTAAAACAGCTCAAAATATGCTTTATTGACTCTGCATTTCAAATACACAGTAGTAGCAGCAGCAGTAATAGAAGTTGTCGCTGTATCATTATGGACTCTTTCGGGAATAAGGGAGCTAAGGCTTGGGGCTTCAGTGTAATGGGTAATATTATGAGCCCTGAAGTAACACAATCTGGGGTTGTATTACAGCTCCACCACTTTTAGCTCTATAAGCCTGGACAATTTATTTATCAACTCTACACATCACTATATATAATTTCCATCTTTATATAGCATTACATATTTCCATAAATGAATGATCTTCATCTCAAGGGTGGGTGCAATAATTATATACACCAGTATAAGTAAATTCCTTAAAACAGTAGCAGGAATGTAGAAAGAGTTCAGTGAGTGTGAGATATTCTCTCCTCCTCCTTCCTCTGATTGTTTTTAGCATGATTATTTCCACTTTCACCAATATCACACAGTAAAGTAATATTGCCCCAGAGTTGAAATTAATTCTCAGGGATGCCAATGTGTTCAGACTTAAATGTGTACTCTGAAATGCCTCACTAAATATTTGGACTATATGTCTTTTTTAAAAATTCAAAAATATGTATCTGTTCACATCCATTAACTTTTTAAAACTGTATATGAAAATGCGTGTTTATAAGACAAGTGCTTTAAGTTAGGAGAAATTCAAGATTTCTAAATCTATAAGACATGCTATTTCTAGAACTATTTATACTGAATGTTCATAGTATTTAAATTCCTCCACTGAACTTCAATAAAATATAACAACATTAAGTTTTATGTTTGCCATATTCTGGTTGAGAGATATTGGTATGGGTTACTTTAAAGCATATGTAAGTGGTGTTTTTTATTTAAAAAAAAAAACAGAGGATAGCTACTTTTACTCCTATATAATTTATATCTGTAAATTTTAAAGTACATTTAAAGCTTAATTGAGTAGGAATTTTAAATGTTCTTATGTCTTAGATATAGTACTAGAAGAAGTAGACCATTAAATTCAATTTTAATTATAATAAGGAGGGTGTGTTCCAGGACTGCTTTATAGTTTTATAAAGTGGACATCAAATTAAATTACATTAATATGTCCCATTCATTATAATCTTACTTATGTATTTGTCCATTCATTAGAGATTGATTATTGAACAACTACTTTGTGTTCAGTACCTGTCACCATACCGTAGTCTTTGATGTTGAGGACTTGATAGACAATGTTAAATAATAGAGATATACAGATGAAAAATTTTTTTAAAGTTAGTATCATTAAATGCCAAATAAAGGGTAACAACATCAAATGCTAGGGAAGCTTAAGAAGAGGAAGATGTCATCCATCTGAAAAGTTGGATTTACAGAAATTATGAGCCTTGAGTTGTGAAATAAAGATAGGAGTGAAGAAAGAGACTATTGATACTGGGTAGTCACATGATCAAAATTCCTGACATTTTATTTCAGAGATACCACGTAGAACTGAACACACTTCTTGAAAGTTTGGGAGTTGTGATAGGTTTTGAGATTTTTGAGCGAAGTACTAAATATTTTGAAAGTTTACAACGATACAGGAAAACATGGAAGATTGGAGAGTAGATACAACAAAAATCTGGAAATCTGGAGCCCAAGTGTACAATACCCCAGATTTAAAGGAATGACAGGTGCGGTAGTGAAAATAGAAAGGAAAGGGGAGAGGTAGATATTCTGACAGAAACTTCAGCCTGGATTTGTTTCTATAAGGAGAGAAGGTAAACAAGAGAGATATATAGGTTTGATTTCACACAAACCTGATTGGGAAAAATATAGATACATATGTATATAAAGCAAGAAAAATAAAAACTAGAAAATGTCCATCTACTTCATGGAATCCAATTTCTATCCTAAAGAATTCTATTAATATAATCTTAGGGGTCTATAAACTAAACCTTGTAAATGAAGTATATTTGGTGGAGGAAGGCTTGGAAAGCTTTTGACAAATTCAGTCTAGAAATTTGAGGATTCTATCATAAAATTTTCAAATATTATCTGTGGAGACAGTGATGGAACCTTGTTTCAACGGGTTTGCCTGTTACTGTGCATTAAATAGCCAAGAGTTAATTCAACTGCTTTACTGTTCTTTTGTGTTCCTTTCTGAATTCTTCTTTCATACACTGATATTTAACCTAATGTTCCAAACTGATCCTGGGAGCTGGTACCCTGTGAACGGAGAACAAATGTTTATGTCTACATGTGTTCACTGCAGAGAGCAAGGCAGGAGCACATGTAATGGAGAACAAGAAAGGCAAAAAAAAAACAAAAAAACAAAAAAAACCCCCAAAAAACAAAAAAACTTTTTCCAAAGATGGAAATCAGGGGAACAGAGACAAACCACTGAGAATGTTGGTGCACTCTTTTATTTCATCATGATCAAGACGGACTTTGTTCTCCTTCTTATATTTACATTCTCCAAAACATTAAATAACATGCAAATCCAGTAGAAACTGGATTAGTATGAAAAACGTCTTCAAGTTACTTTCAAATGAAAAATTAAAATTTGGCACACCATTGAGTAAACTGCTATCTCTAAATTTAAAATGAAAACAAAGAATATTGCATTTAATTATAAAACATAAATCCTAATCTTTACAAGACTCCACAACATGGAGAGGATTCCAAATGTTAATATTGTTCAAAGCATGGAGTAGGCCTTCTGGGCTAACTGCCAATTCCTATTAGAAATATTTTCTCCTCAATCACTAGTTCAAGCATGCATGATATCGCAATGCATAAATAGTAGCACGAGTAGGAAACACGAGACAATCTCTCCCTCTTGATCCCCCTGTTATATTGAGTACTAATAGGATTTAATTTCTAGAGTACTGCATGTATTGTTGGGACCTTGCCAACTAGGAGGAATATGTGTTCCTAAGAAAGAGAGTAATAAATTGCGATTTAGTTAAAATCAGAATCTAAGCTATAGTGACTCCCTTTTGTAGCGCAGATGTGGACTATTTTCAACATCAATGATAGCAGGAAACCCTTCAGATAAGAGGGTTAAATGACAGTATATAGCCCAAGCCTCATTACTTAGCTATAACTTCTAAAACCTATTTCGATATATACAATTTCTATCTGAGATAAACTGCAAAGAATATTTCTAGGGTGAATTCACCTGAGCCAGGGAATTAAGTGCTCTGGGGCATCTCCTAGCGAGCGCTTGATTCCATCTTTAATCCAGGTAGAGAAGCAGGACTCTGACGGCAGAGAAGCAGTAAAGAATAGTGATCAAGAGCACATCCATGTCAATTAATGACAAAAGAATTAATTCTGTAGGAAGATACTGGCTGTTCATCTGAGTGGAGAGGTGTTACTTGTTCTACTTTCTAGTAGAAGCTATTTTAATGTCACACTTCGGGGGACATTTTTTATCTTGTCACTGTAATTCTGAATGATCCTTACATTTCTTAAATTCTGTTTATTGTGATGCAGGGGTTTATTATTTGCATAGTAAGATTGGCCTTACAGAATTAGATGCCATCATATTTTGCAGGACTTTATAGGTTATCAATATAGATTTAAATGTTCTTTGAGCTTTTAAAAAGTACATGGACATATAGCTTAAAATATAGGTAAATTTTTTCTCTGGAATTATTTCTAAAATAATTTAAAATATGTGTACAGGCAATTTAATATGTGCATATGAGCATGAACACCAAAAGGAAATGTGGTGTTCATGGTTTTTCATCTATACAGTCACTGGGGTTAGTGTTCTACCCCTCAAATTTAGTATTGATTAAAAAAACCAAACTATGTAAACATATAGTCAAAGGTAAAAAGAAAATTAAATTAGAAATAAAATATTGTGGCTCGGCGCCCATGGCTCAATCGGCTAAGGCGCCAACCACATACACCTAAGGTGGCGGGTTTGAATCCCCAGCTCGGGCCTGCCAAACAACAATGATGGCTGCAACCAAAAAATGGCCAGGCATTGTGGCGGGCGCCTGTGGTCCCAGCTACTTGGGAGGCGGAGGCAGGAGACTCGCTTGAGCCCAGGAGTTGGAGGTTGCT
>CAUYQV010190407.1:0-20674 GCA_963574575.1 Galagoides demidoff | reverse complement strand
AAAGGGACAAATATGTAAGCTTAAATTCTCTGAACCAGAATTACCTAGATTGAGCTTTGGAAAAAATGAATGTAAATTTACTTTTGTAGTTATAAAATAAAATCAACATTAAAAAGGAATTCTTTTTTTTTTTTTTTTTTTTGAGACAGAGCCTCAAGCTATCGCCCTGGGTACAGTGCTGTGGCATCACAGCTCACAGCAACCTCTAACTCCTGGGCTCAAGCGAGTCTCCTGCCTTCACCTCTCTAGTAGCTGGGACCACAGGCACCCGCCACAATGCCTGGCTATTTTTGGTTGCAGCCATCATTGTTTGGTGGGTCCAGACTGGATTCGAACCCACCTGCTCAGGTGTATGTGGCTGATGCCTTAGCTGCTTGAGCTACAGGGGCCGAGACTAAAAAAGAATTCTAAAAAATAAAACAAATGAAACAAAATGAACAAATGTACAAAGCTGATGGATTACCCAATTAAAATATTTCAAGTTAATTTAAAGAGCATCAATTTGACCCTATCCTATCCTTCAGTGAGACATATCCTAAAACCAAAGAGAAATGTATGAAAACATATACCATTTTTAGGATTCATAATACTGGTAATAACATTCTTATGTATTTATTTTGAGATAGAGTATTGCTTTGTCTCCTGGGCTAGAGTGCAGTGGTGTCATCATAGCTCACTGCAAACTCAAACTCCTAGGCGCGAATGATCCTTCTGCTTCAGCCTCCTGTGTAGCTGACCCTACCAGCGTGCGCTACCATGCCCAGCTAATTCTTCTATTTTTTATTTTGGGGGTCTCGCTATGCAGTACATAGAGTTGGCTAAGGTAATTTTGTTAATGTCATGAAGAACCTTGTTTTTCAGTGTGAAGGGAAAGAGATACAAAAATAAAGTCAAACAATTATTAAATCTCCTTAATTTTGAAGTTTGAGTTGGAAATTTCTGTGTGGACTCATGATGTGTTTCTAGATCTGCTGATATGAAAGCCTGGCACTGCAGTGATCAATTCAGTAGCCGTGGGTACTCCTCATGCCAAGAATGTGGTAATGAATACCACGTCTTCTATAAGGAACAAGGATTTCTTGGAGAAACAACTAATTTCATATTTTGGGCAGAAAATGTGCAAAGTGACTTGGAAACATCTTGTGGCTAGCAAAGGAAAACTGGAGACACGTCAAAAGGACTCAGGAGATAATCTGAGGGGCTCCCAGTAACCAAACATGTGACAATGTGACTCTTGAAGAGAATAATTACTATGATGGTTTGAAACACCAATGTCCATGAGAACATAAGGATAGTCATTACAAAAACATCCATTGGTCATCATATTATTATTCTGAAAACTGGTTAATAAAGGGAAATGGTTTAAGCATTTATCCAGCTTTTCCTGAACAAACTATCTCAGAGTAAGCAAATTGTTGGCGTGAGAAAATTTTTTCTCAAAGAATATCAGCTAATAAATGAAAAGAGAATAACAGAATTAAACTATCTTCATTTCATATAATGCCTCTAGGCCATGATCATTCTTTGCTGCTAAAATCATAATGTTAGAGAAAGGCCAATGAGGCCTGGGGCGGGCATTTCCAACTCTCCTGTGGCATCTCCTTGGACCACATATGATTTTAGCTTCAGCTCTGGTGGACAGTTCTGCTGTGCTCAGATTGCTCTTCTGATACCAGTATCCTTCCTCCAGGCATGTGAAGTCTTTCTGCTTCCTGCCCCTAGCCTTCTCTATAATTCTTTGTTTCCCTGGATCCAATATTCTGATTAAGCTCAGAGTGGAAGAGTTAATGTCTCCAGGAGAAACCCTCAACCAAGAGGTGCGAGCTGCTGGACAAAGTCCCCTGCCTCTTATTTTCCTGGTGGACAATTCTTGGAGGTCCTCTTCATAATTCTCAGGAGGTGTCAGTGTAATTGTTAATGTACAATTTTGTTGCTTCTTCCTTTCCTGTGTCACTGGCCCTGTTCCATAACCATGTCTTAATGGGATCACCTCCAAAATAAACCTCTTGCCCCCAGGTTTTTGTCCTGGACACTACTTGAGGTAACCAAAGCTAGGACAGAAACTCTATGGTGGATAGATCAGGCTGATAATACATGACTTCACTGGTTGATGGCATCATCACAGAAAGACAACCGGACACTGTCTCTCTAGCACCACATATATTCTTTTCAAAAATTGAGCTTGAATCTGATCAGGACTCTAGATTTAACAGTTCATTCACAAGGACATAGACTAGCTCCTGGGGATTTCATCAGTAATCCAGAATGTGGAAAATTCTGTAGGACAAAGTTGCATCTTCTGCAACTAAATGGTATGAGAGAAAAGAAGGAGGAGAAACCTGTAGATTATAGAAGATTTAAGAGAAGTATCAGGCAAATTTAATGGGTTTTGAACAAACTTCATGTAAAATATTATAAATGAAAAATTATAAAATAATCACGGAGGTTGTTGACATTAAGGAACTAATAATAATTTTTAAGTGTGATATTTAATTATGTGGAAAAAGAGCCACGTATTACAAAGGTACACATTCGAGTATTTACGAACAAAATGATGTTTGGGATTTTCTTTAAAATAATCCAGTGGGTAGGGAAATTGGGGGTGGTGGTGGATGAAATAAGATTATCTCATAGCAATAGTTTGGAGGTGGGTGATGGAAGGAAGGGGTTAAAATGTGCATAATGAATTTTTCCCCCCAAGAATGTATATTTCTCAGGATACAGAAATAAGAAACTAATGTACTAGAACTTCCAAAACAGACATATGCTGTGACCTTATGCTGAGCCATTGGGTTTCTTCATCCCTCTGGGACTGTTATTTGTGAAACATGAGCACACGCAGCTTAACAGGATACCTTTGTGGAGGACGTGCTGGATTCCTACCAAACAGCGTTCTTTGAGTAATCGATTTGGAGACTATCAGGAACAGAAGGTGATATTTTGGTGAAGTATTTGCCCTTGCTCAGTGTATGACGATGAACTTAGAGATTCATCCCCCAAGCCAGAAACTTTTATATTTGAGATAGCCTCACTTTTTTGTTTACTTTTGCTTTTGATGACTGTGCTTTTGGTGTCATATCTAAAAAATCATTGCCAAGATCAATGTTAGTGAGATTTGCCTCTATGTTTTCTCCTAAGAATTGTATGGTTTGAGGTCTTACATTTAATCCATTTTGAGTTGATGCTAGAGTATAGTGTAAGGGAAGGATCCAATTTATTGTTTTTGCATATGGATATCCAATTAACTTGTACTCTTCGAAGCAAGGGAGTTACTTTTGTTAATTTTCTCTATCCCATATGACTCATTCCTCTCTCTTCATTTCATAATATTTCATTGTATCTGATGATGGGAAGAACTGAATTTGCTGGATATCTTCTCATCTGATAAGAGAGGCCTAAAGAAGTGGGTCTCTCATCTTCTTGTTTTGTTAAATGAACCTGTTTCTCACCTTACTGGGCAATAAGAACAGAATGTCTGCTCTCCAACTCTGGGAAGTGTGTGAGAACCCACATATTTTAAGTGATGATACATGTTAGGCCAATGTTATGTACTTTATGAATACAATCTCACTTCTTTATCTTCACTATGGATGGAATATTCTAGATGGTCTTTAAGGGAGGTCCACTCACCCATAGAACTCTACCTTCATATTCTGTATTCTATTATTTATTCATTCATTCATTTATTCATTTGAGACAGAGTCTTATTCTGTTGCCCTGGGTAGAATGCCGTGGTGTCATAGCTCACCTCAAACTCTTGGACTCAATCCCCTTCCTTCAGCTTCCCCAGTAGCTGGGACTATAAGTGCCCACCACAATGCCTAGCTAGTTTTTCTATTTTTAGTAGAGATGATCTTGCTCAGGCTAGTCTTGAACCCTCAGCTCAAGCAATCCACCTGCCTTGGCCTCCCAGAGTGCTAGGAATACAGGCATTGTCCCATAGTCTCTATTCTAGGTGTGATTTTGGACATTAGTTTTCTAGGGCTGTGGTAGCAAAGTACCATAGGTGCTGGCCCAGACAATAGAAATTTATTGTCTCACAGAGACAAGAGAAGCCCAAACTGAGCGTGTTGGTAGGGTTGGTTCCTCTGACGGCTGTGAGGGAAAGGTCTGCCCCAGGCCTCTCTCCCTGGCTTATACATGGCTGTCTTCTCCCTGTGTCTCTTTGTATCATCTCCATCAATGCTCATCTCTGAGTCCAAATTTTCCTGTTTGAGAAGGACATCAGTTATATTGGATTAGGGCTTCCTCTCATGACCTCATTTTAACTTGATTACCTCTACAAAGTACCCTTTTCCAAATAAGTTCACATTCTGAGTCACAGGAGGTTAAGACTTCAGCGTGTGCATTTTGGGGAACACAGTTCAACAGATAAGTCTCTCCAAAAGGGGAAATTCCTTATGCTTCTGTAATGGAATAGCTTATAACTTTCCTGAAGGTTTGGTTTGTTCCTTGCTTCTTAGTGAGCACCAGTGGGGATATTTTTGGAGTGGAAAATGGCGGGAATGTTGGAGTTGCTATTCTGCAAATTCTCAGAGACAGGCTGTCAGCAAACTGTGAAGTGCTTCATGTTCTATGTGAATTGCATTTAAGATTGACTGTTGATTTCATAGTTCACAAGTAATTTGAGGTACTGAGTAGCTTTTTTCTTTTTTAAATTTTAACTTCCTTTATTTATTCTAATAAGGATTCTAGTAAATAGTAATGTTACGCCCCCTCCCCCCCAAGAAAGGCAAAAGAGAAGGGAAATTAAATAATGGCTCTGACAATCCATAGAACAAAAGGGGTAGGGAGTCTTTTTTTCTGAGTTATGTCTATTTGTGCTTAAATTTTGACATTTAGGACATTTTAAAACATAGCTAGTTTTACATCAAATCAAGTCCAAATTATAATCTTGTTTCCAAATCCTTTTTGGTGGTGACTTGTAAACATCTTTATTAAGTACAGCATCTGTCCATAAAAATTCTACTACGAACTCCTCCCCATAAATAACCTTTATTTCTATAGTTTGAAGTTTCCAGAAATTCTCTAATCTTTTTTCTCTCCTTTTTTTCTTTTGGTTATTTTACTTCTAATTGTTATACCTATAATAGGATCTCTTCCATGTACGTTGATAATAAGAGTAAACCAATAACACAGCTTTTTTTTTTTTTTTTTTGAGATAGAGCCTCAAGCTGTTGCCCTGGGTAGAGTGCTGTGGCATCACGGTTCACAGCAACTTCCAACTCCTGGGCTCAAGTGATTCTCCTGCCTCCACCTCCCAAGTAACTGGGACTACAGGTGCCCTCCACAATGCCTGGCTATTTATTTATTTATTTTTTTGGTTGCAGCCATCATTGTTGTTTGGCAGGCCCGGGGTGGATTCAAACCCACCAGCTCAGGTGTATGTGTCTGGCGCCTTAGCTGCTTGAGCCACAGGCGCCAAGCCCAATAACACAGTTCTGACAATTTGTCTAGTTTGGGTTACCTCTTGGATGCATTTTTCACAGCCTTCACCATGTCTTACATCTAAGATTAAAGAAGAAAGGCGAAAAAGTCCAATGCGAAGAATCAGTCCCACGCCGCTGCTGCTCATCCTCAAACTTCTGCCATGCACAGACCAGTCAGCTCCCAGTATGTGACTGGGGCAGGGCTGTAGTCTGTTTTCTCAGGGTAATACAGTTGGGATGCTCTGGGTGTTGTCGGACGGTTCACTCCTGGTCACGGCTGGTTTCACACTCGAGTGATATATCCAGGCAGGAATGCCATTCACCATGGCTCTCCACCATGGCTTCAGCAGGCCCAGGGTCCGACAGATGGAGTGGGGGAGATAAACTAACAGGACATCCATCATTCACCCATTCTGAAATATTTTTTCATTATTTTTCCCAGTGTTATTTGTTGGTTAGTAAGTTCATGACTTCTGTTTCTCCTAGTTTTCTCGGGGTCCCTGGTACATTTTTATTAGTTTTATCTATTGTTTTGACTTGTCAGTAAGACATAAAAATAGTTGAAAGAAACACAGGCTCTTTTGGTGCCAGAATCTTGAGACTTGATGTGAGGGAATTGGTAAATAGGAAGGCGGCAAAAACCTGTTTATTCTGGGGCCAGAATAAATGTATCAATACCCTTTTTCCACTTAAAGAATTCCAGCTGTGGAGAAAGAAGGGGAAATAATTACTTTAATGATAAATAAAAGCAAAAACCACAACAATAAATTTAACTAATAAATAAAATAAATACAATTAAAAGGACACAGAAGAGAAGGTGTAAGTAGAGATACGAGCACTTTTTCCAGGATGAGTTCATGAACTTAATTGTCAGACTTCGTGTGACAACAGCTCTGATGGCCATCCCAGAGGTCTAAGAGTTCCAAAATTGCTTTAAAGTGTGGACTAGGCACTGGTATTGGTGCACAGCTTTCTAAGTTGAGTGCTTTGAAGGTGACCCTAGTCCACTTTTTCTAGGATGAGTTTGCTAACTTGCATTTCTGTTTGCAAATCTCAGTGAAGTCTTATGAAAATGGTGAGACAGATTGGTGGGTAGCAGTTCTTGCATAGTTCTGGGGAGGAAAAATTGAAGCCACATTTTTGGAAGGGGGTACACTGCAGGGTAGAGGATAGCCAGTGGTGGACTTTGCCTAGAGCAGGGGTCCTAAACCTTTTTAAATGGGGGGCCAGTTCACTGTCCCTCAGACCACTGGAGGGCTGGACTGTGGGCCCCGGGACAAGTAGGCTGCTAAGCAGGACAGGCAGCGGTGGCAAAAACACCCAGTGGGCTGGATAAATGTCCTTGGCAGCCTGCATCTGGCCTGTGGGCCTTAGTTTGAGGACACCTGGTAGAGCGTGGTATTCTTAGTTCCTCTGGGGCCTGGCTCGCTCAGCTGTGACCCCAGGAGCTTGTCCCCATCAATTCTGTGCACCTGTCTACACATCCACCTCAGTGCTCTCTGGTATCCTGGCTTCAGATGTGGGCTCTTCCTATGTGGTTCTACCCAGTCTTCACTCCTGAATTGCTGTCTGTGTCTTTGTTTCACACATTCCCTTGCTTTTAGAGATCCCATCAGAAAGTTCTGGGTAAGAGAAAACCCCTCAGACAGCTCACTTGTGTCTGGCTGGGGAAATGAGTTTGCAGGTAGACCAATTTATTTCTATTCTGTACCCTAGTTGCTCGAGGAAAGTGAAATCAGTAATATGCTTATGAAAACTTCTTGCAGATATAAATATATACGCTATACATTGCTTTAAGGACACCTCAGTTCAAGTGCATTTGTTCTGGGAATGAGAAGCAAATCCAGTATGCAGGGTGGCCGTCAGGAGTTGCTTTCTACTTGTATGCTGCAGCCTGCCATGCCTCCTGACTGGAATATGACATACCAGCTTCATTAGAAGATATTTCTTTGTGTTGTCCGTGTTGGAAAGAGGAATGCTGGGACTGGATGATCACAAAGACAGGATCTGAAGTGGAGAGCATGCTGAGAGTGAAGTCGTCCTTGCAGGGTTAACAAGAATTACATGCCCGGTTCTGGATAGGTAGTTATAATTGAGCATTAATCAGGCTGCTCTTTGACCCACTGCCTTGTAATTAAAAGTCACATAGCACTAGATACTGGCCATTTGCACTCCCGACATTCTTATGGATGGGATTTCTGATGTTTAAGAATTGCTTAAGATGTTTTTCAGATCCGAAATCCCAGCAGAACACGCGACACCAACCAGTGTGAAGACTACCACGGAGGAGCCTCAGCCTGAGAATGCAGATTCCTCATCTGGTCCATGACTTCACCCTGCACTGTGTAACCAATTGACAATTTCCACGCCTGAGCCCACTCCAAATCCTTTAACATCCCTACCTCCAAACTCCCCTGGAAGGAGGATTTGAGGTTTCCTCCCATCTCCTTTTTTGGGTAACCTTAACAATAAAAGCTCATTTTCTGTTGCAACCAGGGTTCCCTATACTGACTTGCCCTGCATGTGGGACAGACATGTGAACGCATCACGGTTATATGAGGGTGCTCAGGGAGAGGAAGTGAGAGGAGAGGGGCCTTGGAGGTCTGATGTGTAAGCACTGGGTCCACTTCCTGGGGAAAGTATCTGGTTAGGATTTCTACAACAAGACTTCTGGTTTGCAGAGGCAGGGACTGGAGGCTGCCCGAGAGCATCCTTTTCTTTCCTTGGTCTCCAAAGTCCTGTGCTTCTCTTCTTGTTTGAAACCTTCTAGATTTTCTGCCTCTCCCTGCTCTCCACAGCATCCTTTCTGTCCCATCTCAATGTCCCTACCATCGCCAGACTCCTTCTCTTTCCTTCTTCCTTGAGTGGGTGGGGCCTAGTGCAAAGGGTAACAGCTTTTGGCTCTTGGCTCAGAGGAGGCCAAGGTACAACTTTCTTTGGCAGTCCCAAATCTGGGTTCACTCGACACTAGCGCCTTTAATGTGACACCTCAGTTCGACTCCAACGAGATCAAAGTCGTGTACCTGAGGTGCATTGGTGGTGAAATTGGTGCCACGTCTGCCCTGGCCCTCAAGACTGGCCTTCTGGGTTTGTACCAAAAAAAGGTTAGTGCTGACATTGCCAAGGCAACCAGTGATTGGCAGGGTCTGAGGATGACAGTGAAACTGACTATCCAGAACGGACAGGCCCAGATTGAAGTGGTACCTTCTGCCTCTGTCCTGATCATCAAAGCCCTCAAGGAACTGCCGAGAGACAGAAAGAAAGAGATAGACATTAAACACAAGGAAATATCGCTTTCGATGAGATTGTCAACATTGCCAGACAGATGCGGCACCCATCTTTAGCCAGAGACTCTCTGGAACCATTAAAGAGATCCTGGGGACAGCCCAAAGGGTGGGGTGCAATGTTGATGGCCGCCACCCTCAGGACAACACAGATGCCCAGCTAGTCAAAAAGTACAAAGGAAAATGTTTCAATAAAGGATTATTTGACACCCAATGGAGGGGAGGCAAATAGTAATAAAGCTTTATTTAGGGTGGAGGGTGAGAAGCAGGTTCTTAATGAAAAATAAGGACAAAAGGCCTTGACATTTTAGTGAAATTCATTATAATTCCTAGATGTAATATTAATGGAGTAGTATCTTTGTTTTCATACTCAAAATAGTTACTAATGGTCAGGTCAGAACTAGAAATTTCACTACAATAATTAACAGCTTCGTATCTGAAAATGAGAAAATAATGTTGACTTCTCATGGTGGACATCGACCATAACTCCCCTGGACAGAACCTTTCCCTGATACTCTGGCATGTATATACATACGGACAGTGCCAAAGAAATGCATACACATCTTAAGAAAGGAAAAAAAAACTGTATTAAATTTATAATACTCAGGTCATGTTTGACTTCTACAATTATAAGAGGTGCTCAGTGTGACTTGCATTCATCTTCTGCTTTATGAGTATTATAACTTTAATACAGTTTCCTTTCTTTTCTTTTTTTTGAGACAGTCTCAGTTTGTTGTCTTCTGTAGAGTACTGCTGCATCATAGCTCACAGCAACCTCAAACTCTTGGGCTCAAGCAATTCTCTTGCCTCAGCCTCCTGAGTAGCTGGGACTACAGGTGCCCCCCACAATGCCTGGCTATTTTTAGAGATGGGGGTCTTGCTCCTACTTAGGTTGGTCTCGAACATGTGAGCTCAAGCAATCCACCTGCCTCGGCCCCCCAGAGTGCTGGGACTACAGGTGTGAGCCACTACACCTGGCCTACAGTTTCCTTTCCTAACATTTGTATACATTTATTGACTCCCTGTGTATGTAGATGTGTGTGCTTCTGTATACAGAGCAGGGAGAGGCAGAGGAATCTAGAAAGTTTCAAACAAGAAGAGAAGTACAGGGGCTGGGTGTCCAGTGGTTAGAGCACTGGACCAGTGCACTGGGGCTGGTGGGTTTGAACCCAGCACAGGCCTGCTAAACAACAAAAAAAACAAGTATAGGAATTTGGAGGCCAAGGAGGAAAAGGGTGCTTCTGGGCAGCCTCTCTCTATGTGTGTATATATATACATATACATATACACACATGTATGCATGCCATACATATATACATACCCATATATGGTGCATGACATAGAAATTTCTTGCTATATTTCCTTGTAGGCTCAACTCTGATTTTATTCAGAGTTTTCATTTATATGTACTCAGGGTATAGGACCTCCTTCCCAGTCCCAGAGGGCAAATTGTAATTGGTTTAAGCCACTCAGGTGGTCTTATCTCCTTTGCCAGTCATTGATTTGGACATGAGCAGATGACCCAATATTGGCCAATGGAATCCAAGGGTTGGTCTGCTGGAGGGCTTATGGGAAAGGTGCTTCAAAGGTGCATTTCGTTTGTCATTTACCTCAAAAAGAACAAACAAAAATCAGATATGCAGTCTGGAATGCCCCTCTTCACTGTCATATATTATACTTAGAATTGAGGGCGTCTTGGGACCACCAGGGAAGGCAATATTGACTTGCCAGAGTGGAAATGTGTAAAAACTTGTGTCCTGGTCACCATCCTATTGTGAGGCTATTTTTTATGTTCTTATTTTTGTCATGCCTCTTACTGGTTAAGCAGCTTGATCTGAGAAGCTAGAATAGCTGCCTGAGGGTGACGCTTTGCTCCATTTCTTAGTACCTGGTGGAACCTGAGGAAATTATTCAGCCTTTCTGGCTGCCAGTTTCTTGGTATATAAAATGGGGCTAAGGCTGCTACTTGCCTAGGGCTAACTGAGAAACGGAGGCAAAGTGCTGAGCACATTGGCTGGCACAGATTAAATATCTAATAATGTCAGCCATTATAGTTGTTAGATTTCAGAACATAAATCTAGGGGAGGAAAAACATTATTTTCCCTCCACCCTTCATAGTTCTTAGCTGAGACCCCTGGGACAAAAGATAGATTAACAAGGGAAAGCAGACAGAAGTTTATTAACATGTATATTTCATATAGAGATGGGAGATACATACAGAATGAGTAATTCTCAAGGAGGTAGTTTAGAACTTGGCTTACATAGCATCTTCAGGAAGGAATGAATTTCAGAGAAGTGACAGGACAAAGGAAAAGGACCTTGAGTTTTATAAGCAACAAACTGTGGGAAGACAAATAAATGGGAGACTACTGGTAAATAAAAGCTAGTTTATACAGTTTGTTATGTAGACTCCTCTGATGTCGTCTTCAGTCTGACAAGGGTCTAAAGTTGTCTTTGGTGAGTGATCAGTCTGTGTCCCTCCTAGTAGAGAGGGGAGGAGGGATGCCTTTGTAAATTTATCTCCTGCTTTTAGAAAAATGGGGGAGTACAGACAGCTTTTCTTGTATCTCTTTCTTCTCAGTTGCCTTCAGCTCAAAATAATCCTTTTCCAAAAGTGGCATATTTTGGGATGCATCGTCTGCTAACCTTCATAAACAAGAGCTCCAGAAAAGGTATAAAAATTGTCAGGTGGTAAAAAAGGTTTCTCAAAGATAAAGCATGTTCTGAGTTGTTTGTGATTTTCATTCTTAAGTTATGAAAATATAAAATGCTCTTGTAATAAAGAGCCATAGAATATTCTCAAAAAGAATATATGATGATTTGTTTTAACAAAAAATTTTCAGCTAATTAATGTGAAAAACCAGAGATATAATGGCATGATGTTGCATTAAACTGAGTGACCATATGACACTGGAAAGAGGGAATCGCAATTTAATAGCTCATATCAGACTGGAAGGAAAGGGAAGAAAGGGGTAGGGACAAATTATCCAACATTTGTATTTACGCCCAAAGTAATTTTTTTTTTTGAGTAGTAGCAGGTGATTGGGATTAAACTATTGGCTAGTATAAATTTGGGCTTTAGCTGTGAAACCTAATCACTCATATCCAATTAGTGTAATTGGGAATTTGCTGCCCTGCAGGATAGCATAACATGACTGTCCTCAACCAAGGCAAAGTATTTCATCCCTCCTCCAGCTGAATATATAACCATTATTTCTTCAAACACAATGGCATGTTTACTCCTCACACATGTTTGTGTTGATCTTATGATAGATTGACTAAATCTATTCATTGCTTAATACTTAACTATTATCTCTTAAAACATACAATGGTTTATTTACGCTCAGTAAGTGTTTGCCTGGATCTTACGATATATGTGTATTGAGCTGCAAATATTGTAAAGAAAAAGAGATCAGCTGATTTAAGAATATGATACTGTTAGCTGTAGCTTCTTATGAGAAGACGTTGGTAGTATGCTAGCATACCCTGTAGAATTTTGTAATAGCTTAACTGTCATGCAAAACATTTTGCCATTTATCATCATAATGTAATAGAGAGATACCTTGTGGGGATAAGGCTAGAAAAGGCTTTTATATGATTATATCATGTAGTGATAGATGCTAACAATTTGTGTTTATTATGAGAACACTTTTCTGAAAAGAATTCTTGATAAATTTTTGCAATTGCTCTTTTCTAGATGTATATAAGCACAGCTAATATTATATCATAAATATAAATAACAAAGTTAGAAATAGGCAAGAGGGATTTAAAATTTGCCTGGATAGAACAAATTGGAATTTGTGCATATTTGCTCAGGTCTCATTTTGATTAAAGGATGACTGAGAAGAATGAAAAAATAACAATTCTAAGAAAATATTTACTAGAATTTTAATCTATGCTTTTGTGACTTCTGGACTGAATTACTGAAGGGCATATAAAGCAGAGATCAGAGTTGTAACAATATGTAAATAACCTAAGATAGACTGTAAATAATACGTAAATAACCTAAGACAGGTATTTAGAGTTTACTCAAGGTATCTCAGGTTGCAAGATAAGTAATAGATCTAGTACCATCCCTGAGAACTGACTTTGAAGCTGTTGATCTGAGGTTATGCATAATTCAGAAATGAATATTTCTGCTCCATTTCAATGTTGGGGCTAATCTTACCCAGGCATCAAAGGCTGTCCTGGAGCCTGCTTGTTCTTATACAGCTGAAAGGAGGTGAATAAAGTGTGGGTGTGTGCTTGTGTGTGTGTGTGTGTGTACACGTATGCAGTTGACTAGCTAATAAGTCAATGTCAGTCAACAAACATTTATTACATATTATATACTTAGTGCTGTGAATGGTACTGTCAAAAGGCAAAATTGCAACAAACAGAGTTTAAAAATCTCAGTTGTCTTTGCAATTCTAGAATCTGGCAACACTCCATTCTCTAATAGAATGTGTTCTGATGAGCTGAGAGGAAAATCCTGGATTTCTGGACAGAGAAGGTCTAAAGAAAGCAGAAGCAAAGAACAAAGAGTGGATTGATGACTTTTAAGCAGAATGACAGCATAATAACTGATTAGGTAACATCAGGTTACTTTAAGCTATCATTTTTGTGAAAGGATTAAAGCAGAGAGATCTTAATTATCACTCTGATTGAAGATTTACACAGGCTTGTTTGGGAAATTGGCTCTCCTCATTTCTCAGAAAGTCAGATGACAACTCAGTTTGGGTTTGATGAAGTGGAAATTTAGCATTGGCGATTCCATTTTGAGTTTTAGTTTTGTCTGTTGGGGTCTAATGTAAGAGCTTAATCCAAAATAATGGCCTTCTGTAATTTTTATTAAACAATACCATAGGAGGTCAAGAGGGTGTAATATGTAGGTAGCTCTTACTTACTAAATGAGGATTATAACCAGCTCTACCTGGTTCCAGAGCCTACATATTGTATACACTGGAGTATTGGCTAGGCAGTTTCCTAACATTATTTTATGTAATATTTACAATAAACTTGTGATAAAGTTTTCCTCCTCTTCTTCCTCCTTCTTCCTCCTCCTTCTTCCTCATCCTCTTCCTCCTTTTCCTTCTTCTTCTTCTGAGACAGTCTCAAGCTGCACCCTGGGTAGAGTGCTGTGGCATCATAGCTCACAGCATCCTCCAACTCTTAGACTGCAGCAATCCTTTTGCCTCAGTAGAGATGGGGTCTTGCATTTTGCTCAGGATGGTCTTGAACTTGTGAGCTCAAGCAATCTACCAGCCTTGGCCTCCCAGAGTGCTAGGATTTCAGGTGTGTGCCACCGTGTCTGGTCTGAAAAAATTATTATTCATAATTTGTCTAGGAACTGCAGCCATTTTAGAAGAAGTGTCTGGGCCCAGTGGCTCATGCCTGTAATCCCAGCACTCTGGGAGGACTACGCAGGAGAATTACTTGAGCTCAGGAATTAGACACCAGCCTGAGCAAGAGTGAGACTTGGTCTCTACTAACAATAGAAAAACTAGCCTGATGTTGTGGTGGGCACCTGCAGTCCCAGCTGCTTGGGAGGCTGAGACAGGAGGATTGCTTGAGCCCAGGAGTTTGAGGTTGCTGTGAGCTATGAGGATATCATGGCACTCTATCCAGTGAGACTAGGTCACACACACACACACACAAAAGGGTGGTGCCTGTGGCTCAAAGAGTAGGGCACCTGCCCCATATGCCGAGGGTGGCGGGTTTGAGCCCAGCCCCGGCCAAAAACTGCAACAACAACAAAAAAGGAAAAGTATTTTACAAAACTCAAAGGAACAAAGCCAATTACACTCTATTTACAGGATCTTATTCATACAGTTATCAAAGTACGATATAACTCTCTTTCACATATGGGGAAGCAGAGGTCCTTACTGAGTTTGTACTCCTGGATTAAACCCAAGGCTGTCAATTTTTCTGTGTCTCCTGCTGCCTTCCTCTGGACTGGAACTTTCAATCTGGCCTTGGTAGACAGGATTTTTACGGGCGTAAGGAGCCACCCAACTCTTGAAGGTGTAATTAAAGAGATGCCCATCTTGACTCTGAACAAACCAACCCTTCTTAGGTACTTATGTACTTAATAAAGTTGAATGAGTGAATGACCCAGATTCTTAATGAGCTCTCAGAAGACCTTTGCATGAACAAAAAACATTTGTGGTTGTTGGGCAGTGCTGGCTTGGCTTTAGCGCCCTCTTCTGCCTGCCTGAGCTTACGGCCCCCAGGTTCTCTGGTAGGGAGGGTGGAAGACAAAAGGAAGTGGCTAAGGACAGATAGCAGGAACCAAGACGTGGCTAGGGAGTGTTCCCAGTCGGACACACAGGGAGGACCCCTAGTGACCTTAAATTGAGCTGGAGCTCATTACCATACAATTAACATTGTGGATGTGGACCCTGTGGGTTTTTTGGGAAGGTTCAGGAAGACACAAGCATAATAAAGAGTTATCTATGTAACCTTAACCTGTCAATTACCCCAAAGGGCGGGAGAGGCCAGTGAACCCCGCCGGAGTTCGTACACACTGTGGGCGTGTCAAACACGGCGCATGCTCAGACTCACGGAGAAACCTGCTCACTGGCCTTTTTTTCATTCTGCACGACTCTGTGTATGTGTGATTGCTCAGTTATCCACCATGCACCAGTGCTCATTTTTCGGTACTGGGACCCAAGAACCAATCCTTATCCAGCCAGACCTAGCATCTTCTAAGGAAACATACTGTATTTATTATCCCAGTGCTCCTTCGACACATGCTTGGTGATCATTACATTTAAAACTACTGGAGGTGAAGAAAATCTCAATTTGAATCCACAGTAGAGTGCTGAGTGCAGGTGGGACAGGTGCCCTTATCCCATCTGCTTCTGCAGGATGCAGGAGCCATAGGCCAGCAGTAAACTTCACATTGTTGCCACTTCATCATTTACAGGGCTCACTGCTCTCGTCAGATGGGCTTTTATGCGCAAGAGTAGGGCTGTTTCTCTTTTTAGATAGCTTACCCATGTCCTTTTAAATTGTAATTCAACTCTGGAAATACTGGGAAAATGAGCTGCTTGCTGTAATCATTAGTTTGAGAAGTTTAAATATCACCCATTTTGTGCATGTTATATTTCAGGATTTGAAAAAAAAAATCATCTAAATGGTGAAAAAAGCGACAGCAGTTTTTTCCAGGAAACATCAGGTTTTTGTCGTTAATTAGTTAATATAGTACTTGTAAAGCACCTCGAAGATGAAAAGCACCGTGTAATTAAGTGTCGCCTTTCTTATCAGACTTTAATCACATTATAAGGTCATAGACTATTTTCTACACTGAGAAAGAGAATGTTTTTTTCTCATGCTATCAGTATTTCTTTAGAAGGAGATATGGGAAGAAATCATTTTCTCTGGGTTTCTTCAAGTGTTTCCTCAAATCGAATGAGATTTCTGTAGTTTTATGGGCTGTGTAATCTATAGTCATAGGTTTATAGAGGCTGGGGGACTGTCCAGGTTTGGCCCAACCATGAAGGGACATGCACCCCTTTAATCCTGACCTCCTTCCTCCTCTTCTGATGTCTTTGCTTCTTATCTATATCATAGTTGTCCTCAGATGTCTACTGACCCCCTCAAAACTAAACATGATTCCATCTAAGCTTTCCACTCAGACTATTGCCCCTAATATTATTCTGATTTAAGCACTGCCATTTTTATGCTTGTGATTATAAATTTGTAGTTATCATTTCTTACTTCTCTTCCACTTGAATTGTGTAGCCAGTAGTCGGCCCCAAACTTACTGGATTTAAAATCACCTCTTCATTAAGACCTCAACTATGGCTTTGGTTTAGCTCTTAAGGCCATTTCCCACTTTTTTTCACTTCCCTTTGTTAAAGCATAGTCTTACATTTTTGAAAGGGTTCTTGAGCATTCTAGAAGAGAGGTGTTTTTTTCTTTGAACACAGGATTACACCTGAACTATGAATAACTTTCCTCACACACTGCAAATAGCATTTGTTACCATCACTTTTTGATGTAAATAACTTAAGACCTGCTCAAGAAATTCCCAAAAATTGGCTCGGCGCCTGTGGCTCAATCGGCTAGGGCGCCAGCCACGTGCACCTAGGGTGGTGGGTTTGGGTCCCCAGCCTGGGCCCACCAAGCAACGGTGATGGCTGCAACCAAAAAATGGCCGAGCGTTGTGGCGGGTGCCTGTGGTCCCAGCTGCTTGGGAGGTGGAGGTGGGGGACTCACTTGAGCCCAGGAGTTGGAGGTTGCTATGAGCTGTGATGCCCTGGCACTCTACCCAGGCGGATAGCTTGAGGCTCCGTCTCAAAAAAAAAAAAAGAAAAAAAAAAAGAAATTCCCAAAAATTTGTGAGAGAAGATGCCTAAGTAGATTTTTTTCATTACTGAATTGTTTTGTAATTAATTAAGGTTGGTATATTTTTAATACTTTTATATTACAAACTCATACTTTTACAAAATTCATAAACTCTGAGCTTATTTATTTATAATACCAATACCCAGAAAGAAACCTAGGGGAGACGAGCAATGAATTCATATTCAAGTAGAGTTAGATGCAAGGTTATACTTCATGTCAATGTTCCTACTTATACTCTTTTTATTCTTAGTAACTGTGACTTTTATGAGCTTTTTAGCCCCGGGATCCAAACAGCTAAGCTTTAGACACAGACACAACCAGTTAACGAGATTAGGTAATTGTTTCACTTACTATTTTTTTCAAAGGCAAAACGAGAAATAGAACTTTTTATTAAAAATAGAAGCTTATGGTAAATTAAGTAACAATGTATATTATGTTAATGCATATTTATATAAAGAAACAAGAAATTAGGTACATTTTGCTATTTGGTGATTTTCTACTTTCTTTTTAAAAATAGTTTTCTCTCATGATTAATTTGGTATTAAAATGAACTTGTTTGAAATTCTTTTTGTGAAAGTTTTGTGAAAAACTTTTTTAATGTTGTAAAACTACATAGCAAAAGTTATCATTTAAACCATTTTAGTTGTATGATTCTTTGGTGTTAATTACATTCACATTACTGTGTAACCATGATCCCCATCCATCTCAGAAGGTCTTCATCTTCTCCAACCGAAACTCTGCACCCATTAAATCCTAACTTATCATTCCCCTCTTCCTTCAGCTTCTGGCTACCGCCATTCTACTTTCTATCTCTACAGATCTGACAACTCTACGAACCTCCTAAAAGTGGAATTATACGATCCTTGTCCGGTTGAGTCTGGTTTCTTCTAACCAGCATGTCTTCAAAGTTCATTCACATTGTGGTACATGTTCACATTTTCCTCCTTTTCAAGGCTGCATACAATTCCATTGTATGTGTATGTTATATGTATATGTATATGTATATTTTTGAGACAGAGTCTCAAGCTGTCATCCTAGTTAGAGTGCCATGGAGTCACAGCTCACAGCAACCTCCAAATCTTGGGCTTAAGTGATTCTCTTGCCTCAGACTCCCAAGTAGCTGGGACTACAGGTGCCTGCCACAATGCCCAGCTATTTTTTAGAGTTGGGTCTCAATCTTGCTCAGGCTGGTCTTGAACTTCTGAGCTCAGGTGAGCCACCCATCTTGGCCTTCCAAAGTGCTAGAATTACAGTTGTGAGCCACTGTGCCCAGACTATAGATATATAGTTTTTTAAGAAGAACAGTAATCATGTGCTTCCATTTAGGTAATTTTTTATTTGCTTTTCTATTTCCCCCTAAGATCATTATGCATACTTTAAAATCTCCTGTTGTCTTACCTTTCTGTTGCATTTCCTTTGAATAAAGTTCAGTATTTCACAAATTTGTGATCCTTTTTCCAGCCCCTTCCTCATAAAACCTATACTGTGCCTCACCCAGGCAATGTGCTTTTGCTATGTGTCATTTAACTCATCTGAAGTTGTCATGTTTTAGATAAAGCTGTTATAAAGCTATGTGGCAAAATCTTGCAATTTTCCCTTCTGTAATTTCCACAGTTAAAAAGTTTTTATTGTGCTTTATCATAAGGACAGATCACAGATCCACACTTAAATCCCATGAATTCTTATCTTTTCTTGCAATATCGTTGAAACATTACCCAACTCCTGGCAGGGCACGGTGGCTCATGCCTGTAATACCAGCACTCTGGGAGGCCTAGGCAGGTGGAATGCCTGAGCAAGTGTGAGACTCCCATCTCTAAAAAATAGCTGGGCTTTGTGGCAGGTGACTGTAGTCCCAGCTACTCGGAGGCAAGAGATTCACTTGAGCCCAGGAGTTTGAGGTTGCTATGAGCTATGACGCCACAGCACTCCACTGAGGGTGACAAAGTGAGGCTCTGTCTCAAAAAAGGAAAAAAAAAACATTACCCAACTCCTACTTAAACTCTTCTTCTGGCAAGGAATTTGTTATTTTGGCTGAAGTTCTCTTCATTGTGAACAATTCTTCTTCCATTGAATGGAAAGCTCTGTCCCTGTCATTCCTTCTCATTAGCTGACGGAATGAAAGTATGCCTATTTCCTCTCCCTTGAGAATGTTTCAACAGTTTGAAAAGTTATGTCTGGCTTAGTTATTCTCCATTCACATTTTCCTTCTCTGTCGTTTCCATTTTGAAGAAAGGTTTTGAAGAAAATCTTTAACTTGTCATCTCCCCCTTTAAAAAATAACCCAATTCCATTTAAAATTACTTCTGCTTTGAGAATGCCAGGAAAATATATTTATGAGTACGGATTGTTGCGTGAGTAAAATTACAGTGTAGAAAGACATTTGTATTAATAAGAATACAGGTGGTATCCGTAGTGTACAAATTCATGTCTACTAAGGGGATGGAATCAGTGGTTATTAGCTAGACATGTATAGGACTCATGTTGTGTCTTGTAGAGGGAGAAATTCTGCTCCACCTCCTCAGGTTTTCAGTTGGGTCTGTGAAATAAACAACAGACAGATCAACAAAGGAGACATTTAAATTAATTTGATGTTAACATTTTCATGTGGCTTCGTGGGGAGGAGGAGTGCATAGAAAGAAGAGGACCCTCAAAAGAAACGGTTAGGTTTGGAGGCTTTTAAACTCTATGGACAAATGAAGATGCATTTAAAGAGAAGGGATAAGTCAAAGAAAAGGGACCTTGAACTTCTGTGGTGGCAAATTGTAGGAGGGCCAATCTATGGAAAGCTGATGACAGATAAGGGCTGGGTACTAAGGTTTGTCTGAGTATCCTCGTTGTCGGTGCCGGCTTGTCTCTGGGGAGAGGTTAGTATCCCTTGCTGGTGCGGGAAGTGGCTGCGAGGAGACCTTTGCCAGGAGTTATAATCTGTTTTTAGGTGGGTGGGGTCAGCAGAGAGCTAATTCAGCACCTCCTATTTCTCAGTTGCCTTCAGCTCCAAACAATCTTTATGCCAGAGTGGCATATTTTGGTGTGGCACATTCTCATTTACAGTGATCAAAACAAAAGTCTACGATGCCATGTAAAGGTCACCCCTTTAGGCAGGGAGCACAGACTGCCAAGACAAATGGGGGATATGCTACATATTTCCCTCCACACCTTCACACTAGATAAGGGGAAGATGGTCCAAGTGAGAGAGGATATCCCGGAAAAGTGAGGTCTGAAGGAATAAAAGGCTTCTCACAGGAGCCCAGGGACACTCCTGAAAAATCCTCCCTGTGGTGACTCAGCTCTTAGGAATTTGTACAAACTTACTTTCCTGAGACCTTGAAACTGGCTTCTGATTCTGTAAATCCCATAAATCTTCCTCTTGGTGCATTTTTCCTGGGCCTGTTTCAAAATTTCCAATGAGGGGCAATATGGTAATTCCTTTGTCTCTCTGCTTATAAAAGAACAGAGCTGAATGGAGAGCTTGGTCATTTTGGGACTTTAGTCCTCTGTGGCTCTCCCAGCCTCTCCCGTGGCTCACCCAGTCAGTGCCCATAACACAGTGGTTATGGCACCAGCCACATACACTGAAGTTGGCAGGTTTGAACCCAGCCCAGGCCAGCTAAACAACAATGACAACTGCAA
>CAUYQV010190403.1:0-15533 GCA_963574575.1 Galagoides demidoff | reverse complement strand
ACCAAGCTCTGCTAAAGACTAAGAGCTATCTGTTCTAAGAAGATTGCTTTACTATCTCTAAGATACTCTGTCTCTCTCTCCCCAGCTAAAGTAGATAAGCCCTCAAGCACCTAAGAGAAACTGTTCCTGAGCAAGGTAGCTTAGTGGTCCACGTCCAGAACCTATCTAAGGTGGGCCCGAGACCTGGCCAGTCCTGGGCCCTGACAGTATTCACTGACAGCCAGTCCAATCCCAATACATAATTCCATAAACAAGCACCATCAACAAAAAATAGACGGAGATATAGACATATATAAAAATATATATATACTGTTGTTTTAAACACAGCATATGGATACATTACTCGTGTATATGATAGGTTCTCCGTAGTGGTGAGCCCTGTCCCATCACAGCCATCTCCCAGTTCCTTGGGCTAATTCCAAACTGATTTAAGAAAATCTGTCCTTGACTAAGCATGGTACTGCTCATAACTAATTTGGTTCTGACCCTTTCTACCAAGCTACATGTTCCTCTCTGAATACTCAGTTCACACTAACTACCATCATTTTTTCAGTCAGGAAAAGTCCTGATCTTTTTTTTTTCCTCCCGCTAGTGAACATCAAAAGAAGTTTTAAAGCACTAGGAGTACATGTGAGTGAATTCTAAATCACGTAAACTGTAGAAGAGCTTTTCAACTCAATTTACTGTAGAACCTACAGTTCTGCTGTAGAACTTTTCAATGATATCTATCAAAATTAATCCACACACAAGAATTTTCCTTTCACGCTTCCAATGTTTACTTCATCAAGAAAACAACGGATCAAGGCCTCTCAGCTATGTTGGGTTATCTGAAGAAAACTTAATTTTCTATGCTTTTTCCCCTCTCCACTCAACCAGACACTTGAAATCTAGCTTATCACTAATTAGTTTTACACACATTGCATAGAAATTTACAAAAAAACCTACAAAAGTATTTCAACAGTTTATAAATAAGAGTGATAACCACTGATATTTTAAAAAAAATTAAACGTCAACTTTGTTCAGTATCTAATGGAATAGGACGCTGAAATGAAACTTAATTAGCTAGTTTTAATCCAACAGTAAAAATGAAATTAGAATTAACAGAGGAACAAAAGTGTGATGCAACTGTAAAAGTAAGTTCATTTAGGATCAGCCCTTAGTGATGGCTTCTAGAGCGATTAAAGAGAAGAAAGATGCATAGAGCTTATCTCTAGCATGGAAATCTCTTCTGCTTTGTATTCAAGTTTCATGTGGTCAAGACTGGATATGAAATTTGTATATGGCCAGTTTTCAGGATGAATCTGGTCTATTTGATCTAAAATGCAACAAGGCAATTTTTCTATATCTAAAGACAAAACATAATTTTAGGCACTATATCTGGAAATGTTTGTATAAACTTTCACCCCTAAAAGAATATTATGCTGATGTCATATTTAGTACGCATGTATAAATATTAATAAATAGGTTTACAAGCACAACTTCCCCTTAGTATCCTCTTACCAAAGGAAAGTACTCCCTGAACTTTCTAAATAAACTCAAAATAATGTACCATAAAATCGGAGTACAGTTTCCACCTTAACTTGAGTTTTCATAATGCCTGCATCTAAGAGGACTAGCAGGTCCAGAGTGAAGAACATGACCTTCATACGGTATTTTAGTATCTCAATTACATCCACAACCTTAAAATTATCGATTCCAATAAAAAGTGTCATGAAAAGAAAAATTAGTTTTGTTTTTTCTTCTCATTTTTTCTCTCCAGAAGATATCATTAAAAGGCTTGAGATAAAGTGAATAAATTTTTCTTAAACTTGCTCACAAGAGCACTTTTAATGTTTCCACAGTCCTTTTTTAGTAGCAATTAGCATAGCAACAGAGGTTTAGCTTACTTCTCCTACATTATTTTATGAACACATTCATGTTAATTCTTATTTTGAAACACCAGTAACATGCATGTATACTTATTCTAGGTTATATTCCGAGGTAGAACCCTGAAAATGCAGATTATTGGACATATAGATATATTGGACATAGACTTTATAGTTAAGATCCAAAGAAACATTGATTCTATTCACTCATGAATTAGAGACTTACTTCTCTCCTCTAACTTGCAGATTTGGGGATGTCTACTTATAAAGGTATCTCATAGTTCAGAACAAATCTAAAGCCTTCTCGAAAGAAAATTCTACAATTCAACAATAACATTGGGAAAATTCTCCCTGGGATATTTCTAAAACACCACGTCTAATGCTGTTGTCTCCACCCATTCAGTTAGAATGAAATGAACAAGCAGTAAGTCAGCAGTGCAGAAAACCCTACATCATCATGATGGGAAGATGATTAGGAGTAAAATACGATAGTATCTCCAACACTCGAAGCACTTTGAAACTGGTATGACTTAATTTTCTCATACTTCAAAATTTAATGAGTAGCAACAAACCAGTTTAACTGTGGGCAGAAGCTACAAAACTCTGGAGTTTCCAGATATACTCCTCTTAGTGTGTTAAATACAGGGCATGGCAAAAATGAGGTATGTATGTATGTTAGCCAAAATCTTCACATGGAAATTCTGTCTTTAACAACAAATAGTCTGATTAATATTTTAATTGAAAATGCCCGTGAGGAAAGCAGGTGGTTCCTGGTATACTCTCTCTCAGTGTCTGAGCTTCCTAAATATACATTCCTTCATCTTAATCAAGTTAGGCGCCAAAGTACATATAAACTGGCACTTGTGGAATATGATTTCATTTTTATATAAAGTAAAGAAGGTAAAATGACCAGTTGTTAATGAAAACTAAACACTAAAGTATTACTAATTACTTTGGCTCAAAAATTTCACTAGCACCTAGACCTTTACATGCGCTGAGAACTACCTGAATGAAAATAAATTCCCCATTTATATACATTCCATACTTAGTAATGAGCACAGCATGAATGAATAGAAGAAAAGTTTGCCCACTGTCTTTAACAATATAGTGAATCTCATTTTGGATTGCTATGTCATTAGACTATAAAACATCAGAGTTTATTTACACCAACTAAGCTTCAACACATAACTATTGCCTGATTACTTCATTTTGGTATATATGTATGTGAAAAAAACTGATAATCAGTTAATTTCTGTTATGGAATCATTGTATTCCCCTGAAATCCATGTTAAAGCCCTATCCCCAATGTCACCGTATCTGGAGATAGGCTCTTCAGGGAGCAAGTCAGGTTAAATGAAGTTTCGTAGGTTGGACCCCAATCTGCCAGGACCGGTATCTTTATAAAAAGAGAAAGAGACACCAGAGAGAGCTCTTGCTTGCTCTTGTGCAGTCTTGTGTTCTCTTTCTCTCCCTCTGTCTTCCCTGCCCACCCTCCAAACCCCCATATGGACAGAGGAAAGACTACATGAGAAACAGCCAGAAATAGAGTGCTAACCAGAAACCAACCAGAAAGCACCATGAACTTGGACTTCTAGGCTCGAGAACTGTGAACAAATAAATTTCAGATCTTTAAGCCATCTAGTCTACACTATTTTGTTATGGCAGCCCTCAAAGACTAACATAACCCCCTTAAGTTAAGTGATCTCTCCTTAGGTGACTACAGACCATTCTTGGTATTAATAATT
Source organism: Galagoides demidoff (assembly GCA_963574575.1). NCBI lineage: Eukaryota > Metazoa > Chordata > Mammalia > Primates > Galagidae > Galagoides > Galagoides demidoff. The sequence goes on along the minus strand of CAUYQV010190403.1, from coordinate 11,923 downwards.
TCCAGTACTAAAAGTTTCCTTTGACATTTTAATCTACCTCTGAGTTTCTAGCTCTAATTAGCTACATATAAATGTATGCAAATATTTCTAATGTTTTATTTTAATTTGAAATAATATGAATAGATACTAGACAAGATTCGCACTGTCTTGCTTTAATAAAGTATGCATATATGTTTTGTATGAATGACAATCTGCAAATTTTATAGCTCTGAGAGTAGATAATTGGTACTGCAGAAGGCTCAAGCAGAATTACTATGAAAGAAAAAGAGACTTCGGCATTATCACCATAGGATATATACTAAGCCAAAATCCATTGGTTATATTCATTTTTCAGATTATCTCACTAACAGTGAGGAGATGTTGAAGAAATAAAGCCCAAAGGAGCTAAATCTGTTGAGAACAAGGCTCACAAGAGAAGACAGGCCCAGAAGGGTGGCAGAGAGCAGACCCTACAGAGCATGAGAGCAATAGAAATGATGCTGTGATGGGCATGGAAAGAACTTATTAAAAATAAGTATTTCCTATATTTTGTCTAAGGTACAGACTACTTTCAAAGACCAAAAGAATCACTATATAAGTTAAATCTCTAGAGTACAGTTTTTTAAACTTAGTACTATTGACATTTGGGGACAGATAAATTCTTCATTGGAATGGGGACAGAGGCTGTCCTGTATTGTAGGGTGTTTAGCAGCATCTCTGCCCTATACTAATAGATGGCGGCCCCCGCTTCGCATCCCCCCTATCAATGATGACAACCAAAAATGTCTCCAAATATCTCTTGGCAGGTATACAAAATTGCCCAGTTGGAACTACTCCCTTAGAAGAAGCTTAGAGACTTAGAAAGCCCATACGATCTTAAATGCTGAAAATATGCCTGAGAACTATCTAATCTAATCCTACCTCTTCTCTGCTACATGCTTACATTCTGCAATGACTGTAAAAGATAATGTACTAGCTTTTACTTAAATCTTCTACAATAGGAAATTCTCAACTTTACTAGGCAACCAAATCCTTCTCTTTTTTTTGCAGTTTATGGCTGGGGCCGGGTTTGAACCCGCCACCTCCAGTATATGGGGCCCACGCCCTACTCCTTGAGCCACAGGTGCCGCCCAACCAAATCCTTTCTTAAAACAGTCTGATATCCATTACTGACAGTTTGCCTTTCTCTAAATTATATTCATAATTCCTAGTTTTACAGAAAACTAATCACTCTTCCACAAAATCAGCACTTCAAATATATGATGATAATCTCTATGCCTTGATTCTTTTAGGTCAGAACTACCTGAGACACACAAAAAAACTTCCATTAATATTCTGCATACTCGGTGGTCAAGAAGTTACCCAAGCTCCATGGGGGTACAAAGAAACTGGACTACCTCTCAGCTCCAGACATGTATAGCCCTGGACAATATGTATTTATAGCAATATTTATAAACACTTTCTAAAATGTAACCTTTTACATACTCAAAACATATCATATATTTTCTTTTTAATTTTTTTCCTATTCATTCAAATAGGCAGCCAATTTCTGATAAAGACTAACTTATTTTTTTAATCTGAAATTGGTAGACTAAATGATATGCTTCCCTCAATATCCTGAAAGTCTTTTTATTTTGCTACTTTATTATATGCACTGCTTATTGAAATGTAAATAAACCCTAAATTTTATATAATTTTCTTTTTTGCATAATTGATGCTCTAAATTTGGGATTGCTATGTTCTAGGATGTTTAAAGTATCATTGTAAAGTATTTGATAAAATCAAAGCATTTAAATTCACCATTTGGAAAATGCATTTAACAAATAGCTTAAGGCAAATATATTTTTATAAGACCTTAAATCACTTGTGTTTTCACATAGCCAAAACTCAGCTAGCCAACAATTATCAAAAAGAGTGGTTTTAAAGTTCTGTTTTCTAAGTTTAAAAAAGGCTTTGTTCAAAAAAAAAAATCAGACCTGCAAATCCTTTAAGCAAAAGAAATGAACACAGAAATGCTCTACGTGAGTTAGGACAAAGTACTCTTGAGTCCTGCTTTGTGTCCCATTACTATGTAGTCTATGCAAAATGGAGCACATGAGTAATAACTTGGAAAACATTATCTTTGCATACAAAGAGACCCTCCCCGCTACACTCCCTCCTCCAAAAAAATATATATATGGTTTCAAAGACAGGAAAGAGAAATTCCACAGCCACTGTGCACACGTACCTGTTTTGTAGTAGAACATCTCATGATTTATAGTGGAGTATGTTTTTAGGTGACATACTATTTTGGCAATCCAGGTGAAGTGGTTTGCAAAACTACAGCAGTCTCCCCATTTCTTCAGGGGATCCACTGCAAGACCCCCCAGTGGATGCCTAGATCTGTTAATAATCCCAGATTCCAGATTTACTATGTTTTCTTCCTATACATACATATTTATGACATATTTTAATAAATCAGATACAATAAAAGACTAATAAAACATAACTAATAATAAAATAGAAATATTATAACAACATATTATAATAAAAGTTATGGGAATGTGGCTGAAACCATGGAAAGCACAGTATGGGTAAGGGGGGACTACTACAAGTAGTAAATTCAGCATAGAAGGGCAATGCTAGAAGGAGGCATAGAGATACTGATGAAGTTACAGTGAAAGCAAAGGAAAAGTAAAGAGTCAGTGAGAACGGCATACTATTTACAAAGCTGGCCAAAACAATTCCCCCTATCCCCGTATGCTTACTTCCTTGCCATTTGACTTTGCTACTCTGTTCCTAGAGAGGGAGGCAGAGAATAGTCCACTTCTCTTCCTGGGTTAGCTCCATAACTTACTTTGACAAATATTCTGCATGTGGCAAAAGTAACACTGTGTGACTTCCAAGTCTTGGACCCGTGATCATTATGTAAAGAAATCTGAACTAGCCAACTGGAGCATGAGAAGCTACAATGCATCATGTAAGACCATGCAGCTCCAGTCAAGACCCCATAAGGTGACAGCTAGGTGAATGATCCCAAAAGAGACCAGCAGAAAGACTCTGACCCAACTGCTGATCCACAGAATCATGAACAGATAAAATTGCTTCTGGTTTAAAGCCACTAAGTTTTGCAATAGTCCATTATGTAGCAATAGACATCAATAAGAAAGTGAGGTTCAAAATTAATAGTCATCTGGAGATAATTTAATGTAGAACAAAGACCTTTACCCAATTAGATAGGTCCTTAATCCATAAGTACTATAATATTAGAAAATTCACCACATAAGATTCAAGTTGTTTAATATGTTCTAATTATAAAAAGGAGTATGTGGGGTGGTGCCTGTGGCTTAAAGGAGTAGGGCACCAGCCCCATATGCCAGAGGTGGCAGGTTCAAACCCAGTCCCGGCCAAAATAAATAAATAAAATTAAAAAGTGCAACTATTTGCTCATAATTAATTTTTTAAAAAAAGGAGTATGTGACACTTTTTAGGATAATTTGAGATGTTTAAAAATATTTTAATCTAAAACTTAAAGAAAATTTGGATTTTTATATTGCTGAAAAACAATAAATTCTATTGACCTTAGAGATTCAACACGATAAATAAAATGCTTTAACACTAATACTTCATTATACATTCCATCAGTGTTAAACAGAAAGTCAACTATAGATATATAAACTCGAAAACACACTTTTTAATGACCTATTAAAGACATATTTTGGCTGCTAACACATCTTAATCCTATACTTTATTAAAAATTCTGGCTCAAAAGATCTTATAACTAATTAGTTGTTGTAATAGCAAAAACTGCATAAGTCAACTATAACTTCAGTTTTTCCTCCTCATAACATTCTGTGGTGATGTAATATGGGGGAGGAGTTAAATACTTGAAATAAAACCACTGAATTAAGCAAACACTGTAATTATTAGCATATATATTTTTTCCCTTATAACTTGGTGCTGTAGCCTATTTTTTTAAGTGTTACAGTTGGATCAACAAAGGTAAGGTATTTTCCTTAAGGAAATTCCCACTCACTTGATGATTCATAACCTACAAAGAAGTAACCTCCCAATACAGGTTTTCTGTTAGTAAGATTTTAGCACACCTCCACCAATCCAAGCATTCACTTCTCCTGCCCACCCGAAAAACTGTACTGAGTGACTGTGATAGTGAAGAAGAACTAAGGGTACAGAAGTTTGAACAAAGGCTGATTTATACTGGCAAAGGAGCTCTGGAGGATCATCTGGTGGCCCCAGGGGTCCCCAGCAGCACTACAGTGCACTGGGAATTCACCAGAGTCTAGAACAGGGATCTGATCCTTTTTGTTTTCTCAGAACACTTTAGCATTATGAAATTACAACTCAGAACAACACTGAAGTCAGCAATAATCACTACTATTAGTACTACCACAGAGCAATCTCTCACGGAACCCATAGAAGGATCCATCCCTAACCAGTCTCATTTTAATTATTTAAAACTCTTTTTTTCATACACCACATCAATATAGAGCGTTAAGGGGTGTAAAGATTGACATTACATTTTACTTATACAGACTTTCCACTGCTAAACAGTTATATAATTATTTTGAGTCTACATTTAGCACATGATAATAGATACATTATTAGCCAAAATGTGCATCTTTGTCAGGTCCCTAAAAAGTGTGCCCTAGGTTTTATGTGTCCATAACCGACCTTCCATTCAACACTGAATTCTCATTCCATTCACTCATTCATTCTGTGAGAATTAACTGAACATCTATTGCCACGCTGAGAATACAGTCGAGAACTAAATAGAAACTACCTATTAACTGGGAAGCTTGAAAGTTGTTCCTCTGCAAAGGATCTCTGAGTACAAGTAGACACTGCCCTAATTGGGATCCATCATTTACTCTAGAGGTAAAGTTCTCAGATGGTCCAAAAGTCTGTCTTTGGCGCTGGCCCCTGATTACACTCTAGGTACTCTAGATCATATCACCTTTTATAACTCACTTAGCTTGCTGTTCTGCTGCAATAATAGAATTGTATAGTTGCAACAATAATGAAAGTTATATTTATTAAAATTTGGTGGTACATTTTCCATTGGACACTGGTAAAAAACCACCAGTTTTGCTCTTTGCAGACAGAGAAATCTGAGTACTTAGAAAAAAAGACCATTTTACAAATTCTTAATGAAATTAAGCTATCAAAGACAGATCCAGCCAAAATGTAGTTTATAAATTTATAGTATAAAACTGAACTGCCAAAGGGCCTACATTATAATACTCTCCTTGGAATGTAAGCTCTATTAGAAGTCAGATGATTATTACTGATGAACATGCGATCAGAGAAAGATGAGTTAAAGTTTGAATAGTGACATCAACCTAAGAAAACCCACCATTTCTATTAAGTCAGTAGAGATGCACCTATCAACAGACAGTATTTATATTCTTGGGCGTGGCATCTCTCCTCTGTACAGGCATTGCTAACCTTTTATCTGCAACTCTTGGTTCTCCCTTTCTTGATAACCAGTATCTTCAGAAATTTATAAAGTTCTCCTTTAGAATTACTGATACATTCAATTGTATTTCAGTCAAATTTTATTTTGACCTGGAAACAATTCTGACCCTTTAAAGTAACTACTGTATATAACTCTGCTTTTATGACTCTCACAATTGGGGCAAGAGGTGTTCACATGCAAAGCAGATAATTTGGGTAGATAACTGAAAAATGTCTACAAATTTTATTCTAAAACCAGAAGTTTTAAGATCATTCTGATCAATTTTACTACCTGGTACCATTCACTACGGCTATTGGGTGTTTGCTATGTATCAGACTTATCCTTTATAAGTGGATAGACAGATGTTTAATATCTTCTCTAAATAATCATGAGTAGCTATTACTATACCTGTTTTACATATGATAAAATGTACTCAGAAAAGTTAATCAACATGTCCCAAATCTCACAGCTATACAGTCAGTAATCCTTTTCTTAAACAATGGACTATACTGCTATATTTTCTCAAGAGAATTTCAATATTAGTTTATATCTGGCAATTGTTACAAACAAGGGTTCAATAGGAAAGAGAGGGTTTAAGACAGCTCTGTCTAGCTGTTCTCTTTCTACCTTCCTCCTACCAGTTAGCTAAATAACCCTTTAAAGGAATAGCCACAGAAAGACACTGCACGCCAGCTCAGGAACGTGAATGGACCCAAATCACTCAGTTCTGCAGTGGCCCTGTGGCCTTTTCAATTCTACAGTGTCTCCTCACCTTCTATTTTCTTTTCCTGATTATCTGTACTATGCTTTTCACCCCTAAGAGGATGACCAGGTATATAAGGTTAAAGAGATAGAACCTCACAACAGCAATGATATCTCTGCTTTTAAAAAAATATTTTATTAACTGAGGATGCATGAAATGTATACATTTATATGATGGCAATAAGAAATATATATTACATAAAATGATAAAATCAAACTTCCTTAAAAATTTGTCCTAAGAAGTAGTATATTATTCCAGAAAGTATTAAAGCTTTAAAGTTCAAGTCCTTACTGTATATGACCATGGGCAAATCAGATTTCCTCTCTGAGCCACGGTTTTATATTTATAAAATGGGACAAAGAATGCATACCATGTTGAGTTGTTCTGAGGACTTAATCAAATAATAAATGTATATAAAGCATTTAACACATTACATGGCACACTGATGAGATTTAATAAATGGTGTCGATTACTACCATAGCTTGGAAAATTTATGCTTTTAATTAAGAAAACAATGTTGCCTAATGACAAATCATTAAACTGAAAACATGTGAGATCTAAGGGACACCTGGGAAGTCTACTAATACTAGTTTAGGCATAGCAAAAATCACAAGGCATGAGAGAATAAGAGCCATAGGGAAGAGAGTGACAGAAGAACTTCCAAAAGCAATACAAAAGTGATTTATTAATTTCACCTACCCTAGGTAAACTTGGTAATAAAAGTTTATCCTTGGTGCTACTTTGAGAATCCTTCCTAAGAACCCAAAGTCCTAAAAGCAAATAGCCCAAGGCTCCAAACTGAAACATATCTAAGCTACCTGTTCTAAAAAGTTTCCCATCTCTCAACCCCCATCACACTGTAGCTCTCCCTAGCATTCTCTGTTGTGCTAATCCTTGCTAATAGCAGTAGCTAGGTACCACCTTGGCTGTTAGCTGTGCCGCTTCATCAGGTCATAACTAAATAAAACACATGTCTTCATGATTTTAGGTATCTTACCACAAAAGAATTTCAATTAATCTTAGAGTGGGCTTTTCTTATCAACACAAGTTCTAATACACATACTAAAATAAAAATACATATTAAAATAAAGAATATAGGCATGTAGATAATTTCAAATATAAATGACCATCTATGTAATTACAAATGGATGCACATGACTAGGGAAACTGGAAACAAAAGCCCACATTAACTGTTCTGACTGTAACAGTTTTAAAACTACCAGTAAGCTGTCAAAATGTCTTTAAATATTAAACTTGAGTAGACTAAGCATTTTATTTTAGCTAACTGCACTATGTGAATGTAATAAATATTCTTAAACTAACATTAAATGTTTATATTCTTAACAGATGTTTCTGATTAACCTCTTAGCAACGCTGCCACAGGTTATATTAAAGTTTACAGAAATTTGCCTTCACTGTGAGATTCATTTTTACATTGTTTCATTTATTACGAAAGTAATTTGTACCATGTGATAAGAGGAAAGAAAACAAAATTTAAGGCTCGGCGCCTGTGGCTCAAGTGGCTAAGGCACCAGCCATATACACCTAAGGTGGCGGGTTCGATTCCAGCCTGGGCCTGCCAAACAACAATGACGGCTGCAACCAAAAAAATAGTTGGGCGTTGTGGCGGGCGCCTGTGGTCCCAGCTACTTGGGAAGCAGAAGCAGGAGACTCGGTTGAGCCCAGGAGTTGGAGGTTGCTGTGAGCTATGACGCCACAGCACTCTACCCGAGGGACAGTTTGAGGCTCTGTCTCAAAAAAAAAAAAAAAAGAAAAGAAAATTTAAAAATTTCTTGATGCGTTACATTTGCCTTTCTATAATTCTAGAGTAATTTGAGATTAATTTTAACAAATTTTTGCAGTTCTTAATTTCTATCAACTATAGAGATGTGTTCTACTAGTATTAATGACCACTAAATTACAGCATTGCACAAAGTATATGCCTACTGATCTCATAGGCAGTTTCTGATATTTTGCCAATAATTTAGAACAGAGTATCATCCTTTCAAACCAGACACACATCATTTCCTCACTTTATGACCTATTACCACAAGTTTCAATAGAAGCATTACATAATGGATCACACTGTAATTTACTAATGCAATAGTTCATAACCACTAGTACAGACAGACCTTATGATTGAGGGGAAACAAAGATTTATTACAATGAGTGGGAAAGGGAATCTCTGTATTTATCTGATCAAGCCAGCCTATCTGCCAAAGAGGTGACCTCCCAAATCCCCAATTCCCTAGTCTCTTGGGAAACTGGGAAAGGCAAAGCATGTGATCCAGACTCAAGGCAAGGGGACATAAAACAAGAACAAAATCTAACTCAAATTACTATACTCAGCAAAGTTTTACTTCAGGTTTGAAATAATATTAGATTTCGTTTTATTCCTCTGTCTCTAGGGCCCAGAACACTAACATCACAAATGTTAAAGTGACTGATAATTTTTAAAAGCTGGCTACAACATAGCTTATTGCATTAAACGTTCATAAAATCTCAAAGTTTCACAAACTGTGGCAATTATGTCTCTCTACAGAAATGACATGTTTCCACCATAACTCTATCCTTTAGCTGTTCACAAGTATGAGTTTCTACACTAGATTATCCACACTATTTATTCATCAGTATCTAGATTACTATCAGCATCTTCTAAAAGGTTTCTTAGTATTCCATTCTCCCAATCCATGGTAAACAAAGGACAGACATAGCTTTCTAACACACCATTTTCACAATACTATTCTTACACTATCTACAGTAGCTCCTTAGTGCCTACTAAAACTCCACAACTAACACTCTATTAAATAAGCTTATCCCTGTGAAGCTCATTTCACATTACTCCATAAAACAGCCCTGTTAGGAGGTCTAAAGAAGCCACATGCAAACCCTTTCCCCCTACCCTCCTCCTTCTTTCTTTCTAGGGCAAAGACACGAAGAATGTGGCTAGCCCACCCCCTGAGAAGTTCATGCCAAAAGATCCTAACTTTTCAAACAAGTGATGGGATGTGCCCACCCCCTATAATCCCATGTAAAGGGGTCTCTAACTGCCCCAGGTGGGCACCCTCCCCTTTCGGTAAACCAGTCCTGAGCATCTCCACCGCTGCCTCATCTCTGGGTGCCACCATGTACACCCTCCAAGCCCCAGTCCAGCTCCCGCCTCTTACTGACAACTATCTTCTGCTGAAGACTTCTGTTCCTTTCTATCCACATCGCTTCTCGTTTTCTCTTCTGAATCCCATAACTTCCACTTCTTTCAGTAGAAGACCCGTAAAGAACACATATAACACAGACTCTGACTTTCACCAGAGGCAAAACTAGCAAAAATAATTTCATTTAGAGAATTACTATTAAACAATAAAGTACTAATTTAAAAAATAAAGGAATTCAGGGCGGCGCCTGTGGCTCAAAGAGTAGGGCGCCAGCCCCATATATCAGGGGTGGTGGGTTCAAGTCCTGCCCCGGCCAAAAAAAAAAAGAAAAAAGGCGATCACAAAATGGACATTCATTTGGTTTTGTTTGAGAGGATATTATAGAGATGGCAGAGTAGAATATAAAATTTAGTAAAAGAATATAAAGGAAGTTTCTGAAGAAACAAAGAAAGAAAGAATAGTCACAAAACAAATAATACAGAGTTGACCTTTGAACAATATGGGTTGAACTGTCCAGGTTCACAACAGTACCTAGCAAACCAACCTCTCCTCTCCCGCGCTCTCCTCACCCAGCAACCCAACCTCTCCTCTCCTCTGCTCTCCTCACCCAGCAACCCAACCTCTCCTCTCCCACACTCTCCTCACCCAGCAACCCAACCTCTCCTCTCCCGCGCTGTCCTCACCCAGCAACCCAACCTCTCCTCTCCCCTGCTCTCCTCACCCAGCAACCCAACCTCTCCTCTCCCATGCTCTCCTCCTCAGTCTATTCAACATGAAGATGAGGACGAAGTGGATGATGTACTTCCACTTAATGAATAGTAAATACCTTTTTTCTTCTTTATGATTTTCTTAATAACATTTTCTTCTATCTGGCTTACTTTATTGAGTACAGCATAAAATACAACATAAAATATGTGTTAATTGATTATTAATGGTACTGATAATGGTTCAGGTAAGCAGTAAGCTATTTAGTAGTTAGTTCTGGAGGAGTCAAAAGTGATGAATTTTTAAGTGCATGGGGGTCGATCCTCTCCCCCCATGTTCAAGGGTCAGGTGTATTGCATAACTGCTTGAATGGGACAAAAAGTTCTCTGTAGGGATGTGGCAGGAAGAAGAAGTTGAATAGACAAGGAAAGATCAAACTATAGATGGCCTTGTCTGTATGAACATTCAATTCATCCCCTCACTGAACAAAGTAAATCAATTATAAATTTATAAGAGACTTTCAGAAAGAGGCATTTTAGTCAAAAACAAAATGAATGGGAAGGAAGGAAAATGCAATCAGAAAGCCTTCTTCTTAGATTGTCAGGACTAAGTGGGCAAAAACAGCAAGACCAAGGTCTAGGACCGGGTATGGGCAGTCAAACTGGAGGGAAAAGGGATAGTTCTAAAATGTATTTTGAATGAATGACAAGAACCTATAATAGACTGATGAGGGGCAAAAAGGAATAGAAAGATAAGAGCCAAAATATTTCCCTTGAGAAAATGCTGACAAGGATGGGGAACAACAGAAATTCTTATTCATTGCTGGTGGGAAAGCAAAATGGCACAGTCACTTTAATAGACAGTTTGGCAGTTCCTTACTAAATTAAACATTCTCTCAGCATACAATACAGCAATTGTGTTCTTAGTATTCTCCAAAGACATTCAAAACTATGTCCACATAAAAACCTGCACACAAATGTTTATAGATGTTCTATTCCTAATTGTCAAAACTTAGAAGCAACCAAGATGTTCTTCAATACACGAATGGATAAATAAACTGGTATATCCAGAAAATGGAATATTATTTGACTTCAAAATGAAATGAGCCATAAAAAGAAAAAGCCATCACAAGACATGGAGGAGGCTGAAACGCTATTACCATGTGCAGAAACCAATCTGCAAAGACCATAGTAGGACTTCAAACTGTATGACACTCTGAGAAAAGCAAAGCTAGGGAGAAGGGAAGAGATTAGTGATTGCCAGGGGTTACAGAGGGAAGGGAGGGATAAACAGACAGAGAATGACGATTTTTCTGGCAGTAAAAATACTCTGATGGTGGATACATGTCAGTACACATTTGTCCAAACTCACAGAATTCATAACACGAGGATTGAACCCTAATGTAAAATATCTACTTTGATTGAAGATAATGTGTCCATGTAGTTTCCTCAGTTGTAATAAATGTACTAGTCTAAGGGAGGATGTTGACAATGGGGAGGGGCTATGCATGTGTGGGGCCAGGTAGTACATGAGAAGTCCCTGTACCTTCTGCTCAATCTGGTTGTTAACCAAAACCTGCTCCAAAAAAAGTCTTTAAAAAATGTTTCCATTTAGAGAGACAGTACCACAAAGAGTAATTAAGAGACTCTCTCTGGCAGACTCTCTCTGCCTCTGTAAGGCAGCTCTGCACAGGTCGCTCATGGTTCTGCACACTGTGTATGTGAGGCACTCAGATTTTGCTCCAGACTATCTTTCCAGGTTATCTGTATATAGAGGAAAATCTTGGAAGATAGAAATAGTTTCTTGCTGGGGAACAACAAGCCAGGCGCACTTTCTACCCATCATACCATAAAAGCCTCAAAGTTCCTT
>CAUYQV010190402.1:0-20949 GCA_963574575.1 Galagoides demidoff | reverse complement strand
TTTTTTTTTTTTTGGGATGGAGCCTCAAGCTATCCCCCTGGGTAGAGTGCCATGGCATCACAGCTCACAGCAACCTCCAACTCCTGGGCTCAAGCAAGTCTCCTGTCTCAGCCTTCCACATAGCTGGGACCACAGGTGCCCGCCACAACGCCCGCCTATTTTTTGGTTGCAGCCATCATTGTTGTTCGGCGGGCCCGGGCTGGATTTGAACCCACCACCTTAGGTGTATGTGGCTGACACCTTAGCCACTTGAGCCATAGGCGCAGAGCCACTGGTACTGGGGTTTATTGAACATGTTACTTTTCATAATTAAAGCTGGCAGACAAATCAGTATTTCTTTTCCACTTCAGCATACAGATAAGAATTGAGTCCTAATGAGGAGGAAGACAAACTAATAATTTAATGAAGTTTAGTGGCCTCATGGCACAATGGTAGCATTGTATATATATTATATGGAGTAGCATGTCTAACTCCAGAAAGGTTATAGTCAAATAGCTTTTTCTTTAGAAAGTCAGTAGCAATGGGTTTCACTGCAAGACTACCAACTGTTTACACAATACAGTTGTTTTGTAAAACTTTCAGGTGTATGAAATCAGTAATAGTCCTTTACTTTAAAATGTGTAAAGATGGGATTCGAGATTTTAGCACTCCAGAAAGCAAGGTCTAAGTTTAGATTCATACAGAATTGCTTTCTCTAAAATACACTCTTCCAGATTAGATGACATTCTTTAATGGGACTTCTGGGCCCGCTTATCAAAGTGACTTTGAAATACAGGGAATAAGGAAATTTGTTTCCTTATTCTATTCTCCACTAAAAGCAGAGTAGTTAATGAGGCACTGCTGTTTTGGAAATGTAAAAGTCTTCTAAAATTCTCCAGGAAAGGAGATAAGCTAACTTTAAAATAAATAAACTGGACTCTGAGGCTGACAAGAGACTTTGAAATTCCCATTATACATTTCAGAGAACAGAATTCAATAAACAATCTTTTATATGTTAACCAACCATTATTTTACCTATCATCTTTTACTTCAGCATAAAAATTTTCCTTTTTTAAAAAATACGTTCAATTAGATTTCTATTTTCCTTGTTATATGTTCGTACACTTTTCAAATCATATTTTAATGTCTTTAAAACAATTCATTATTTTAACTACTGACTTCTTACCAGACAGAGTCTGCACATAATTCCACAATGTGTCTTTATTTGTCCAAAAGTAGTCTCCATTGCCAACTGAAAGAGTGTATGACCGTTCATCCATAAGCCTGACTTTCCTTCTACTATGTCCTAATGAACATGGCTGACCTTCTAGGCGTACAGAGCTCTTTGACCCACAAACCTTGACACTCTTTAAGCCAATAGACTTCATTTCTAATCAAACAATTGCCTTTAGGTTTAAACTAAGTAGGAAAGAAATGCACCACTTTTTCAAAACTAAAAAACGTCAGTTAACTGAAAGCACAGACTCCTTCCAATATAGAATTTTAACAATCCAAATATGATTGGAGGATGACTACAAGCTATGCCCGTCAAAACTTAGCTCCAATAATGTTCAAAACTTTTCCACAGAAAAGAAAAATGCTAAAAGGCCTAAGGAGGTTTGGTGCCTGTAGCTCAGCAGCTAGGGCGCCAGACACACACACACACACACACACACACACGCTGGCAGGTTCGAATCCAGCCTGGGCCCTCCCAAACAACAATGACAACTACAACCAAAAATCAGCCGGGCGTTGTGGCAGGTGCCTATAGTCCCAGCTACTTGGGAGGCTGAGGCAAGAGAATAGCTTAAGCTCAAGAGTTGGAGGTTGTTGTGAGCTGTGACACCACAGCACTCTACCGAGGGCAATATAGTGAGACTCTGTCTCAAAAAAAAAAAAAAAGGCCTAAGGAAGTCAACTGCTGTGGTCACAAAATAATGATGGTGCCTTTGTGAAAGAATGTTTGAAAAAGAAGGATGTTATGTCTAAGAAAAATAATTCAGACTCACTAAAGTTGACAAATATAGCAGAGGTTAACACACCTCACACATAGTTTCTATCACCTGAACAAATATACCCGACTTATCAAACTTACATATAAATGGCTGATTTCTACACAGCTCAAAAGAAATAACAAGTGACCTGATGGACCTATCTTCTACAGCCAAAAAGTATTCTTTCATGTTCCCTCCACTTTAGGCTGAACATGAGGAACTGGAGAAACGGGAGAGTACAGATTGCCTAAGCAACTTAGTGAGACCTGTCTCTAAAAAAAAAAAAAATGAGGTGGGCACGGTGTCCCACATCTTAGTCTCAGCTACTTGGGGGGACTACTTGAGTCTAGGAGTTCAAGGGTGAGTAAACAATGATTATACCACTGCATTCTTTTTTTTTTGAGACAGAGCCTCAAGCTATCCCCCTAGGTAGAGTGTCATGGCATCACAGCTCATAGCAACCTCCAACTCCTGGGCTCAAGCGAGTCTCCTGCCACCACCTCCCAGGGAGCTGGGACCACAGGCACCCACCACAACACCTGGCCATTTTTTGGTTGCAGCCATCATTGTTGTTTGGCAGGCCCGGGCTGGGGATTCGAACCCGCCACCTTAGGTATACGGGGCTGGTGCCTTAGCCGATTGAGCCACAGGAGCCGAGTCATACCACTGCATTCTGATTTGGGCAGTAGGGTGAGACCCTGTCTCAAAGAAACAAATGAAAAAACCCACCTTGCTTTCAGTTGTTCTCTTACTCATTTTTCTTTTCTTCAAAGTATTTATCACACCTTTAAGTTACATTTATTAGTTATTTTGCTGACATGTTTATCTCTTTTAACTTACTTACAGTAACCCTGCCCAGTCCCTAAAACAGTGCCCAGCAAAGCCAGTCGTTGGTGAATATTTATTGAATAAATTAATATCACAATATTAGCAGGTCTTAGGTGATCTCTGGGCTTCCAGTTTTGTTTTGTTTTTAAAGACAAGAGTCTCACTCTGTTGCTACAGCTACAGTGTAGGTGGGTCACCATAGCTCACAGCAGTAATCTCAAACTGCTAGGCTCAAGTGATTCTCCTGTTAGCCTCCTGAGTAGCTGAGACTACAGCTGCACACCACCACTATTTTTTGTAGAGACAGGGTCTTGTTCTTGCTCAGGCTGGTCATGAACTTCTGGCCTTAACCAATTCTCCTACCTCGGCCTCCCAAAGTGCTAGGACTACAGGCGAGAGCATAGTGCCTCCCATGGGCTTCCAGTCGTCTTCTTTTAAATCCATCCTCCACTACACTGAACATCTTAGAAATAAGAAGGGTTTCAGTGAGGAGAATGGACTAGATTCGAAAGACAAACACCAGTCAGAAGCCCACTTAATGTGAAATAAATCATATTAAGAGACAAAGGTCAAAGCCTATGTAATGGCTTACACCTGTAATTCCAGCTACTCAGGAGGCTGAGGCTACAGGATCACGTGAGGCCAAGAGTTTGAGATCAGCCTGGGCAACATATCAAGACCCAATCTCTAAAAAAATAAAAATAAAAAAAATTAGCCAAGCATAAGCCAGGCAGAGTGGCATGTACCTGTAGTCCCAGCTACTCAGAAGGCCAAAGTAGAAGGATGAACCCAGGAGTTCAAGGCTGTAGTGAGTTATGACTATGCCACTGCACACCAGCCTGGAGCAACAGAGATCCCATCTCTAAAAAAACAAAAAAACTAATAATTAATTTAAAAAAGAGAGATAAAGGCCAGAACTGCAGCAGTTGAAACAGAGATAGAGAGAAGCAGAGAGATACACGAGAGCCACACTAAGATTGATAAAACTCAACCTTAAATCTAGGTAGGAAAAGTTTGCTATGACTTAGCTTATAAACTTAAACCAATCAAAGACAGTCTCCTAATCGCTTTGGACCTTATTCTTCAATTATACATATTATTAATACATAGCTATTACCAAAGAGGAATTCAACTATGATAAGTCTGCCTCCTTCAACAGACTTAGGAGCTGGTCCTCAAAGACAGGGAGCATGTCATACCCACTTCTTCAACATCTAAGGCAGTGAATGCACTCAACCTTTGTGAAATGAGTACATGAACAAGTACAGAAAAGGACATATGACTAAGGTAGGATTTGAAAACTGGATAGGTGTTAGGTATAAAAAACATGATTCCAGGTAAGTACAATTGTATGATGAGCAGGTAGGAACTATAAAAATGGGGAAGAAAGGCACTGTCCTAAATTAAGAAAATGTTGTTCTTCTGTCCAGCCTTGGACAAGCTGTGCTTATCCCCTGCTAGTACTGCTCTTCCCTATGCATCTCATCCCACCCTATTGCTTATGGCTTTTCCTTCACTTCATTCAGATCTCTGCCCCAATATCACCTGAACAGAGGCTTTTCCTGACCAATCTATTTAAAATCTGCAGCATACTCTATTACACTCTATTTCTAACCCTTTGCTGTTTTTCTTCAAAGATTATTGAATGATTCTATTCCTCTGTACCTGCATTAATTTCCAAATAAAGTTCAGTGGTCGGTCTTTAAGATCAGAATCTCTTAAAATCTACAGCATATTGAGTTTTTTTTTAAAGATTAAATTCACTGAAAAAGTCTAAGTCTTGTCACGTAAGTTTCTTCCACTAAAATCTGCATGTGGCCAGGCACAGTGGTTTCATGCCTGTAATCTCAGCGCTTTTTGAGTGAGGAGGGAGGATCACTGAGGCTAGGAGTTCAAGACCACCTTGGGCAGTATAGCAAGATCTCCATCCCACAAAAGAAAAATAGGCAGGTGTGGCGGTGCACATCTGTAGTCCCAGCTACCCAAAAGGCAGAGGAGTTCAAGGCTACAGTGAGCTGTGATCGTGCAACTGCATTCCAGCCTGGGAAACAGAGCAAGACTGTCTCTAAACCCCAAATCCAGATGCCACAGAGAATATTAATTTCTTTTTAGTAAACATACACCAGAACTTCTCAGACTTTAACAGGAAAGAATTTTTATATTCCTTAATGGTAAAATTCTAGGAATGAGGGCAATCTCTAATAAAGAAAAACACAGCTAAACTTGAGGAACTAGAGGAAAATGGGTACCAAACTCAAGATATTAGAGCGCACACACTACAGACAAAGTAATTTTAAGCCTAGTTAATTCCATGTCGACGTCGATGACCAGAAGCAGCCTCCAGTGGCCGAAACAGCCCAGATGATTCCCAGCCTGAGCCATGCAACATTAAGGCAGCTGTGCGCTCTGGGGTGACCTTCTCTTGGTCTCCCTTTTCCACTGAGAAGTCGAAAAGTCTGTGAAGCGGCAAAATAAATTGAAGCTCTTTAGGCCGAAGTTATGAAGAGCAGGGCAAAGGTGGTCAGTAGCGGCTTCATGCCGAACTTGAATAAAAAAAGTACCAGACCTGGCCCCAAAGACCTTGTTAGCAGCAGCAGAGGATGGGGGAAGAGGAACGCAAGCCCAAATTATAGTTGCCCTCGAGTCCCCACTCCCTAGTCCCCACCGCCACCACACGCCGGGTCCTCTAGTCCGCGCGCGTCCCACTGCCTCATCGGTCAGGGAGCTGGCACCTCACCTGCAGGCTTGTCTGCAGCCATCTTCCCGCCTCGGTTCGGGTTCTTCCCCGCAGGTGGCGTGGCCCCGACTCCCGCCGCCGGGATGGCCGCTGTCCTGGACCTTGAAGAACAACTCTGTGCCCACCCGGCTCCGGGCCCCTGGGTTCCGGCCTGGGGGAGTGGGCAGACGGCGGGCTGAGGAAGTGACGAGGGTTAGTTCGCGTAGTCTAGCAACAGCAACAGCGTCTCCGCCCAAGCAGCACCACAGCCTCCCGCCATACACGGCTTCCGCCCCGCGGCTTCCCGATACTCACTACTTCCGGGGGCCGCGGCCCGTCACGCCTGCAACGCCGGCGTGGGAAAGGCGATTGGCCCCGCCCCACGCCAGCGCCCTCTACGCCCCGCCCCCGGCCGGAAATGCTCTAGTTCGAACTTCTGGGTGTGTGTCGGGTAGGTGTGCGGGGTTTTACACACCTGCGCTTTGTGTATTCTGTTTAAAATACCAAAATGTCAGCGCTCTTGTCTCTCTTTTTACGTAAAATTGCAATATCACACCTGGCATTTATGTGCTAAGAACTGAGCCTGACATTTGGCCTGTTCTAGCTCTGATTTCTCACAACCCGGTGAGGGAGGCTTTGTTGAAGTTTCTGTTTTGTAGATTTGCAGGTAAGTTGCAAAGATGGCACATGAAATTCTTGTATACTCCTCATGTAGTTTCTCCTGTTGTGAACATTTTATAAATTATTAAGTTACCTTGGTCACATCCAAGAACAAAATTTGATGAGTGCAGTATTATTAACTAAACTCCACATCTTATTCAGGTTTACCAGTTTTCCGTCAATATCATTCTTCAGTTCCAGGATCCCACATTACATTTATTCGTCGTGTTTTTTTAGGCTACTTTTGGCTATGATAGTTTCTCGGATTTTCCTTGTTTTTGATGGCCTTGACAGTTTTGAAGAGTGCTGCTCAGATTTTTTTGAAGAATGTACCTCAATTTGGGTTTGTCCCATGTTTTCCTCACGATTAGACTGGGGTTATTGGTTTTCGAGAGAAAGAGCACAGAGGTGACCGGCCATTCTTGTTATGTGAAATCAAGAGTACATGTTATCAAAATGACACCTTATGACTGCTTATGTTAATGTTGATTACCTCTCAGGTAGCGGTTTGCAGGCTTTCTGCATTGTTGAAGTTTCCTGATTTAGGCCAGGTGAGATAGCTTAGACCTGTAATCTTAGCACTCTGGGAGGTCAAGGGCTGTGGATTGCTTGAGCTCAGGTGTTGGAGACCAACCTGAGCAAGAGTGAGACCCTGTTCTAGGCGTGCCTATAGTCCCAGTTTCTAGGGAGGCTGAAGCAAGAGGATCACTTGAGCCCAAACTCGAGGTTGCTGTGGGCTATGCTGAGACCATGGTACTGTACCCAGGGCAACAGAGTAAGACTATGTCTTATCCTTTCACACTATGTTCTGTCAGTGAGTCATTAAGTGCAGTCATTAAGTGCAACCCACACTCAAGGGAGAAGGAGGGATATTTAAGTTCTTCCCACCTGCTACAGTGGGAAGTACATACATAGACTCTTTTCTCCAACATTTTCTCTTCTCCTACATTTAGTTGTTTATTCAGTAATGTATTTATATCAGTATAGACTCATGGGTATTTATTTTGTACTTTGGTTGTAATTCAGTTGTACATTATTATTATTATTTTAGAGACAGAGTCTCACTTTGTCCAACTTGGTGGAGTGCCATGGCATCACAGGTCACAGCAATACCTCCAGCTCTTGGGCTTAGGTGATTCTCTTGCCTCAGCCTCCCCAGTAGCTGGGACTACAGGCGCCCGCCACAACGCCTGGCTATTTTTTTGTTGTTGTTGCAAATAACAACAAACCTGCCCCGCTGCCAGCACCCTACTCACTGAGCCACAGGCACCGCCCTGGTTGGGAGCATTCTGCAAGCAGAACTATTTTTTATTTTTTTAGTCCCCCTTCATAGCCCAGCTGTCGGCAAAGTTATTTTTCACTTTCTCACCAGTAGTCATATAGTGTTGCTTCATGTCTCTCATTTCACAGATAAGGAAACTGAGGCACAGATGTTAACCCACTTTTCGAAGTCACAGGACTAGCCAGTGACTGTTATCTTAACCATCACATTCTAGGTTTCAGAATTTGCCTACATGGAAGACATTTTGGCTCTCTTCTCTCCCCTTTCAATATTGGCAGCTCTCCTTCTGTTCAGCCGGGTGGACATTAGTGATGGTGAATTAATTCAGGAGTGAGAGGTGGAAAACTCAGTAGGACTCTGCTCTGTCAAGTGTCATGATGAGTCCCTTAACCTCTAGCTAATGGTGGTACCACTGTCCATTCACAGTCCCTCCTACTATATGTGGTTCTTGCCACTATGGAAGTCTGTCTTCAGAGAATCTATACGAGGTGTGACCTTCTGTGTCTTGCTTCTTTGTACTGCATGCTGCTGCTCTTATCAGAAGGTAGAGTTGAACCCAGTGTACAGCATGGTGGTTATAGTTAATAACAATGTATTGTCTATGCATACTTGACATTTGCTGAAAGAGTAGACCTTGTGTTCTCACCACACGTACACAAGAAATAGTGCAACATAATGGAGATATATATATATGGCTTTTTTTGAGACAGAAACTTACTTTGTCACCCTTGATAGAGTGCTATGGTGTCACAGCTCACAGCAACCTCAAACTCCTGGGCTTATGTGATTCTCTTGGCACAGCCTCCCAAGCAGCTGGGACTACAGGTATCCGCCCCATGACCTGGCTATTTTTAGAGACGAGGTCTTGCTCTGGCTCAGGGGGTGGTCTCAAACCTGGGAGCTCAGGCAATCCACCCACCTCGGTCTCCCATACTCTTGGTATTACAGATGTGAGCCACGACACCTGGACCCATAATGGATATATTAATTAGTTTGATCGTGGTATTCATTTTAAAACATCATGTTTTGGCTTGGCACCTGTAGCTCAAGTGGTTAAGGCACCAGCCACATACACCAGAGCTAGCAGGTTCAAATCCAGCCCAGGCCCACCGAACAACAAAGACAATTACAACCAAAAAATAGCTGGGCGTTGTGGTGGGCGCCTGTAGTTCCAGCTACTTGGGAGGCCGAGGCAAGAGAATCGCTTAAGCCCAGGAGTTGGAGGTTGCTGTGAGCTGTGATGCCATGACATTCTACCCTGGGTGACAGCCTGAGGCTCAGTCTCAAAAAAAAAACAAAACAAAAAATGTTTTATAACCTAAACTCAATATTGCCTCTATAAAGTTGTGGGGGTAGAGATGCAGTCAATTTCCCCTCAGCCCTTAAAAGGAACAACAACTTCCATTTTTCCTCTCTCTCTTGGAATTTAGCTGTCATGCTCTAATGAAGCCCAGGTTGCCTGGCTGCAGAAAGAGACCCCATGTGAAGGAGAATCACAGTGTCCCACTGATAGCCAAAACCATGCTTCC
Organism: Galagoides demidoff; assembly: GCA_963574575.1. Taxonomy (NCBI): domain Eukaryota; kingdom Metazoa; phylum Chordata; class Mammalia; order Primates; family Galagidae; genus Galagoides; species Galagoides demidoff. Next base: position 11,961 of record CAUYQV010190402.1, on the reverse strand, counting down.
AAACATATGAATGATGTCTTCTTGAATCATCCAGCCCTGCTTAGCTGCCAGGGGTGATCCTAGTTTGCAATGCATGAAGCAAAAAAACTGTCCAGTCAATTGCCAGACTTGTGAAAGATAATAAGCCATTGTTGTTTGGGTCTTTTTGTATCTAATTTTAAAAATTGAGATATAATTCATTTTTTAAAAATGTTTAATTCTATGAGTTTTAGTATATTCATACTGTTATGCAACTATTACAATACTATCTAATTCTAAAACATTTTCATCACCCTAAAAGAATCTATTCCCATTAGTAGTCACCCCCCATTCTTCCCATTCCCCAGACACTAATGAGGGACTTTATGACTTTCCTATCATAGATATCACATGTAAGGAGAATCATATAATGTGATTATCATATATTCATAAAAGCTAGACCTTTTCTGTCTAGCTTTTTTTTTGAGACAGAGCCTCAAGCTGTCCCCCTGGGTAGAGTGCCATGGCTTCACTGCTCACAGCAACCTCTAACTCCTAGGCTCAAGCGAGTCTCCTGCCTCCGCTTCCCAAGTAGCTGGGACCACAGGCGCCTGCCACAACGCCCGGCCATCTTTTGGTTGCAGCCATTGTTATTTGGCGGGCCCGGGCTGGATTCGAACCCGCCACCTTAGGTGTATGTGGCTGGTGCCTTAGCCGCTTGAACCACAGGTGCTGAGCCGCTGTCTAGCTTTTTAAATTTAGAATAATGTTTTCAGGATTCATCCACATTGTAGCAAGTGTCAATACTTCATTCTTTTCTATGGTTTAATATACTATTGTTAAGAGTACATCATGTTCTGTTTATTCGTAAACAGATGGACATTTGGGGTGTTTCCATTGTTTGGGGATTATGAATAATGTGTAAACATTCACTTACAAGTTTTTATATGGACATATGTTTTCATTTCTCTTGAATTTTTACCTAGGGGTGAATTGATGGGTCATATGGTAAATGTTTAACGTTTTGAGGAACTGCCAAACTCTTTTCCCATTTTATGTTTCTGCTAGGGGTGAATGAGAGTTCCTGTTTCTCCATATCCTCTCCAACACTTGTTATTGTATATTTGATTATAGCTATCCTGGTAGAATGTGAAGTGATGTGTGCTTATTAGCCATTTGCATATTTTCTTTGGAGAAGTATCTATTCAAGTCCTTTGCTTATTTTTAGTTTAGTTTAGTTTAGTTTTTAAGACAGAATCTCAGTGTCATCTTGGGTCGAGTGTTGTGGCATCATAGCTCACAGCAACCTCAAACTCCTGAGCTCAAGCCATCCACCTCCCTCAGCCTCCCACTGCACCCGGCTCTTTGCTCATTTCTAAAATGAATTTTTTTTGAGACAGGGTCTTATTATATTGCCCAGGGTAGAGTGCTGTGGTTATTCACAGGTGCAATCATTGCACACTACAGCCTCAAACTCCTGGTCTCAAGCTATCCTCCCGCCTCGGCCTCCTGTCTGGGAATACAGTCATGTACCAGCACAACTGGCAGATTATTTATCTTTTCATTGTTGAGTTGTAAAACAATATATCTAGGTATGACTTTTATCAGATATATGATTCATAAATATTTTCTCCCATCTGTGGATTGTCTTTTCATTTTCTTTTTTTTGTTGTTGTTTTTGAGACAGATTCTTAAGCTGATGCCCTGGGTAGAGTGCTGTAGCATCACAGCTCACAGCAATCTCCACCTCCGAGACTTAAGCAATTCTCTTGCCTCAGTCTCCCAAGTAGCTGGGACTACAGGCGACCACCACAATGCCCAGCTTTTTTCTTTTCTTTTTTTTTTTTTTGGTTGTAGTAGTCATTGTTGTTTGGCAGGCCCAGGCTGGATTTGAACCTGCCAGCTCTGGTGTATGTGGCTGGTGCCTTAGCTGCTTGAGCTACAGGCGCTGGAGCCCAGTTTTTAAATCTTTTTTTTTTTTTTTTTTTTTTTTGAGACAGAGCCTCAAGCTTTCCCCCTGGGTAGAGTACCGTGGCATAACAGCTCATAGCAACCTTCAACTCCTGGGCTGAAGTGAGTATCCTGCCTCAGCCTCCCACCTCAGCCTCCCAAGTAGCTGGGACCACAGGCGCCCGCCACAACGCCTGGCTATTTTTTGGTTGCAGCCATCATTGTTGTTTGGCGGGCCCAGGCTGGATTCGAACCCGCCACCTTAGGTGTATGTGCCTGGAGCCTTAGCCACTTGAGCCACAGGTGCCGAGCCCAGTTTTTAAATCTTAATGAAGTCCAACTTATCTATTTCTTTGGTCACTTTTTCTTTTGGTGTTATATTTTATAAACCATTGCCAAACTCAAGGTCACAAATATTTACTCTTATGAAGCTGGTTGTAGTGGCTCACACCAGTAATCCCAGTACTCTGGGAGGCTGAGTCAGAAGGATCCCTGGAGATCAGCAGTTTAAGACCAGCCTGAACAAAGCGAGACCCTAGGCTCAGCGCCTGTGGCTCAAGTGGCTAAGGCACCAGCCACATACACCTAAGGTGGTGGGTTTGAATCCAGCCCAGGCCTGCCAAAATAGCCGGGCATTGTGGTGGGTGCCTGTGGTCCCAGCTACTTGGGAGGCTGAGGCAGGAGACTTGCTTGAGCCCAGGAGTTGGAGGTTGCTGTGAGCTGTGATGCCACAGCACTCTACCCAGGGGCACAGCTTGAGGCTCTGTCTCAAAAAAAAAAAAAAAAAAGGCGAGACCTTATCTCTACTAAAAACAAAAAAATTATCTGGGTATGGTGATATGCGCCTGTACTCCCAGCTACTCAGGAGGCTGAGACAGGAGGATTACTTGAGCCCAGGAGATAAGGTTGCTGTGACCTAGGTTGAGGCCCTGGTACTCTGGCCCCGGTGACAGAGTGAGACTCTATTACAAAAAAAAGAAAAAAAACAAATCCAAAATTTACTCATATGTTTTCTTTGTAGAGTTATAAAAGTCTAAAGTTTTATCTATTACATTTAAGTCTTTGGTCCATTTTGAGTTAATTTTTGTATGTGGTGTAAGTTACAAGTCCAACTTCATTCTTTTGCATGTAGATATCCATGTTGTTCTTTTATGCCACTAATGTTGGGGATGCCTTGTTATGTAGCAATAGGTAACCAAAATAACATCTTCCAAGGCTTCATTTCCCCATCTGGTTCAGTCAACCAACCAAGGTCTGTGGATTCTACCACCTTAATAGGATGGATCCTTATATTCCCACCACCATGCCATTCCCAAACCTCAATCCTTTCCCACTGGGACTAGTGCCTCTCCAAGCTCATCATCTGCTCCAGAATGCTTCTATTTAGACAAAGTTTTTTTTTAATGCCAATTGAATCGTGTCCACACCCATTTAAAATAGCACCAAGTCCAAACCCTATCATGTCACTAGGTGATAGGAATGTTTCAGTTCCATTATCTTTTTTTTTCTCATTACAGTCTTATGGGATCACAATCATATACACAGTCAAATCAGTGACTGAAACATTGTTATGCAGCATACGACTATAATATTTGAGAGTTTTTAAAGCACATTATATTAAGGAGTTTATGACGTTGGTAAGTGTTCTTACTGGTAATATTAACTTGGATCATTTTGCTAGGGTCTTGGAGGAGTAGATAGTGTAATATTACCCAAATATCCTGTTTATCCTTAAATTTTTGCTTCCTAATCTTAGCATTCATCACGCCTATAATCCCAGCACTCTCGGAGGCCAAGGTGGATTGTCTGAGCTGACAGGTTCCAGACCAGACTGAGCTAGAGGGAGACCTTGTTTCTAAAAATAGCCTGGCACTGTGGCAGGTGCCTTTAGTCTCAGCTACTTGGGAGGTTGAGGCAAGCGAATCACCTGAACCCAAGAATCTGAGGATGCTGTGAGCTATGACACCATAGCATTCTATCAGGGATGCCAAAATGAAACTCTGTCTCAAAAAAAAAAAGAAATTAATATTGAGGTACTTGCCTAATGTGGATTTTTATATTTCTTTCTTTCTTTCTACATGGATTAATTGGAATTCTTTTGTAAGAATTCTCCTCCATATATTTAGCTATTTTTCCCCCCAGGGAAGAGTGTGAAAGCAGGTCCCTACTACCACAAATTATGCAGTCAAGTTTCCTACATTTAGGGGCATCACAGGGGTCAGCACATCTGGAATGCAATGGATAAGCCTCACCCTGGGAAAAACACCTTTGTGATCAGGGTATCTCCCCTGCCAGGTAAGTATTGTTTAGTCATTTCGATTTTATTATTTATATATTTATTTTTATTACCTGGGTTACAATCCAACACTATCATTATTATTATTATTTTGTTATTATTATTTTTGAGACAGAGTCTCAAGCTGTTGCCCTGGGTAGAGTGCTGTGGAATTATAGCTCACAGCAACCTCCAACTCTTGGGCTTAGGCAATCCTCTTGCCTCAGTTTTTTTATTTTTAGTAGAGATGGGGTCTTGCTTTTGCTTAGGCTGATCTCGAACCAGTGAGCTCAAGCAATCCACCCAGCTAGTTACATTTTGTACACTCTATCTGTACATTCTGGCCTCCCAGAATGCTTAGGATTATAGGCATGTGCCACCAAGCCTGGCCTATCATCATTTATTTTAGTGCTCAAATTATTCTAACTTTTGGCCATTAGGAGCTATTTCAGGTTGATGCCTACATCTTTTTGATAAGTTAGCATCCTTTTGTGAATACAGTCAGCCCTCCATATTTGTGAGTTTTACATCCATGGATTCAACTAACTGCAGATCACAAATATTTAGGGGAAAAAATTCACAAAGTTCTGAAGATCAAAACTTGAATTTTTCTGAGGACTATTCTGAAGCCACACAAATGAAATGATGTATAGGCATTGTATTAGGTATTATAAGTAATCTAGAGATGATTTTAAGTATATAGGAGAATATACATAGATTATATGCAAATAGTATAAGGGACATTGGCATCTACCAAACCAGTGGACAACTGTGCTTCTTTACTTTCTGGCACAAAATATTCTGGACTTATTTATATTTTCCTTGCCCCAGGTCTTAAATCACCCACTTCCCCAAGAATTCCTGGTTCTCTTTACTGAAGAATGGTATATTGAAACCAATATGTGTTTTCTATGTGTGCTTATTGCTACTGGTTTTTCATTACTTCTCAGCTGTAGAAAAAGCTAGGAAATACATGTTCTCTATACTAAACCACGCATACGTAGACATCTATATTTTTGTACACTCTATCTGTACATTCAAAAACTGTAATTTTATGCTGAAAGCTCTGACTCTACTACAATACCACAGGATTCTTACTTGTAACTTTTTTCCCATCATGAGAAACAGGCTGTCCCTTATATATTTGCTTATACATTCAGTTCTAGTATACATAAAGTAAAGCAGAATTGTGACCCATACTTGTAAAAAACACATTTATTAACGCAATTTGTGTGTAAGTTGGTTTTTTTTTTTGTTGTTGTTGTTTGCCTTTAACCTTGTAGTATCTGGGATATTATTTTCCAAAATTAATTAGGGTAGTTCTTTTCTTCCTGATTATATTTTTTATTTATATAGTTACGTTCATGCGTTACTGGTTTGTTATTTTGTTTTTTTTTTTTTTTTTTTTTTGAGACAGTTTCACTTTGTTGCTCTGGGTAGAGTGCTATTGCTTCACAGCTCACAGCAATCTCACACTCTTGGGCTCAAGCGATTCTCTTGCCTCATCCTCCCGAGTAGCTCTGACCACAGGTGCCTGCCACAATGCCTGGCTATTTTTAGAGACAGGGTCCACTCTTGCTCAGCTGGTCTCTAACTCCTGAGCTCCGGCAATTCACCCGCGTCAGTCCCTCAGAGTGCTAGGATTACAGGTATAAGCCACTGCACCTGGCCTGTGTTACTGTTTTTATTCCATTTTTCATTTCCTTCTTATACCTATTGGTTTAAATTATTTGAGAACCAATTATTTGAATTGTTTTGACCTTGGAAGGGAATGTGAAGCATTACTGTGCTTCTAAAAGTCAGAGATATGCAAAAAGGTGTTCTTAAAGAAGTATAACTCTATCCTCGTCCATTCTACCATATTCTCATTCTCCTCTCCTTCCTCTCCCCTTCAACCACCCCTTGTAACCAATTTCTTAGGTTTCTGAGAACTCCACTTTTCCTCTACCTTTTCAAAAATAATGGAATATGCAAACATGTCTGAAGTAGAGACTGTTAGCTACCTATCCTGACATCTCTTCATTATCTTAAGCCATACAATCTCTGATTTTAAGTTGGCATATAACCACCTGATCAAACATTTCCATTCTCCTAGTTTCCCTTGCAGTCTGGTGTAGCCACATGGCTAGGTTCTTGGCAATGAGATGCAAAGAGAAAAATTGTGGCAAACTGCTCTAAAAGACTGCTAACATGTCTTCTTTTGCTCTTTTTTCTCCCAATCTTCCATCCTGCTCATAATGCAAATACGATGGCTAGAACTGCAACAGCTATCTTAGATCATGAAGGAAAGGGTCCTAGGGATGGAGAAGTGAAAAGAAGGGTAAAGACTGTGTGATTCTGTTGATATCTTAGGCTCTCCATACCATGTTCATGTATATGTATATATGTGTGTGTATATATATATTATATATATTACATATATTTTGAGACAGAGTCTAACTCTGTTGCCCATCATAGCTCACAGCAACCCTAAACTCTTGGTCTCAAGAGATCCTCTTGTCTCAGCCTCTTGAGTAGCTGGGACTACAAGCATGCACCACCACAACACACAGCTAGTTTTTCTATTTTTAGTAGAGACAGGGTTTCACTCTTGTTTGTGCTGGTCTTGAACTTCTGAGCTTGGGCAATCCACCCGCCTCTGCCTCCCAGAGTGCTAGGAGTGCTCAGCCATTGCAAATGAAGAGATGAGGTCAAGCAACTGTATTAAATATCCCAGAACTGTCAATGATAGGTAAGAATTCCCCCGAACATTCTGTGACAGAGAGGAGGCTGTCTGGAAACCTCCTTTTCCTACCCATTGCTTGGCAACTGTATTGATAAATGTCAGTAGTTGACTACAACAGAAGGAAAACCAAGTCCTGTTAAACCTTTAGGTAAACAGACAGGTTTTACATATCTTGGGGATTCCAGAAGGAAACGAGCAGAGTCAGAAAACAACAAATTGATGACGAAATTCTTTGTGACAGAGAGATGTGCAAGTTTCAGAACCTAAAACATCTTAGTAGGTGTGTGTGCGTGCTTGGTGACGGGGAGATTGTAGATGGTTATGACTGGGCAAGCCTTCAGGGAGCTCAACTGCCTTCTCCCAACTCCAGCCTTCTGTGTGTATAATATGAGCACATCAGCCTCTACATGTGTGAGGCCAAGTGACTCTTAAACTTTGCATGTAACAATATGTAATAGGACCATGGGGCATATCCAAGTACCCTCTGCATTATTGCTCTTCCTTCATTCTTGTCCTCTACCTACCTCAGGTAAACACAGCCTTGTCCAAAGCATTCCTAAACTCAGGGCAGTGAACCTAGAACAAGGCTGAATGCTCCCAGAATCTCTGAGATCATTCAGAAAATCCTTGGACCTGCTAAAGGGCCTAGCTAGAGGCATCTAAGGTCAAAACCAGAATCATCTTTCACATTTCCCCTCTATCTTGGGGAATGCCTTTTACAACCTTCGTCCATTTCTACAACCACTGCTGCCACTGGTTTCACATTAAACCTTGGAATTTTGGCCTTGGAAATGCCTGTCATGGTCCAGGTTTCTCCACACCTCCTACTGGTTTGGTTCATGGGTGTCCTGAATACCTTCCTGACTTTGTTTAGACTCCTAACATAAATTTACCTTTGACCACTAGGTGGTACCATATCACAAATTATTTTGCATTTAGGTTTGTTATTTTAAGACAGGTTGTTTTGTTTGAGGGTGTCTGATCTGAAAAAGATAATATCTCCCTCAAGAGTGTCAAGTTTAACTATTGTGTGTTCAGTCTCAATATGAATTTAAGGAACTGGGCTGACCAATATATAAATACGTAAGTAACCACACAGGAGGATGGACTGGGTCTCCGACTGTGTTCCTCTGTTCGTTTGTATTTGCTGAATGTCTTTTTGGATTAGCCACTGACTTCTGTAGCAGTGTCTTTTCTATGCCTTATTTCCGTCCATACTACCAGATATCCCTGTGCCTGCCAACCTCATATCTCTCCTCCTCAGTTCAGTCTCAGAACTTTGACCCCTGGGGGCACCTTTGCCCTTTCACTTATTAAGACAGAAATAAGAACAATAAAACCACAAATCCTTTTACTTAGTGTGTTACAAGTTGACCAACACCTCACTATTTAAAACAAATAATGCAAATGGAAATAAAGATATATATTTTTTAAATTTCACAGAGTGAAATTTAAATTTAACATGAGGGTGCATACAGTCAGGTTACATTATTTGTGTTTGTAAGGTAAAGTCCAAGTAGAAACCGAGATATCTTTTCCTGTGGATAACTTTGATTATTTTGGCTCTTTGCTACTGCTTAACTTCCTTTGGTCATTGTAGCCATAGTTCATAAAGCCTGCAGACAGCTGGACCTCATTCAACTGCAGCAAATGCTGAGAAAACTGACCCAATTCTCCCTACATCTTGTCATAATGCATGAGTGGACTGACAAGGCTTATTATCTGACTTTATGTCATGGTTATTTACTTCATATCTCTACTGTTTAAATTTTTTTTTTTTTTTTTTTTTGAGACAGAGTCTCACTATGTCTCCCTCAGTACAGTGCTGTGGTGTTACCGCTCACAGCAACCTCCAACTCTTGGGCTTAAGTGATTCTCTTGCCTTAGCCTCCCACGTAGCTGGGACAACAGGCGCCCACCACAATGCCTGGCTATTTTTGGTTGTAGTTGTCATTGTTGTTTGGCAGACCTGGGCAGGCTTCAAACCTGCCAGCTCTGGTGTATGTGGCTGGTGCTCTAGCCACTGAGCTAGAGGCAGCAAACCTGTTTAAAAATTTTTATTTTATTTTTAATTGACGAACATTAACTATATATGTCTGTAGGGTATGATGTGATGTGATGTTATGATACATGAATACATCGTGGAATGATTAAATCGGGCTTGTTAACATATCCATCACCTTACATACTTAACTTCTGTGTAGTGAGAACATTCATATTCCCCCCTTTTAACTATTTTGAAACATGCTATATACTATTATTAACTATAGTGGCCATGCTCTGCCATAGCTCATCAGAACTTATTCCTCCTGGCTAACTGAAACTTTGTATCCTGGACTAACATCTCCCTTTCCCCTGACCCCCTTCCTCTCAGTCCCTGGTAGTCACTGTCTATTCTCTACTTTTACATGTTACACTTTTTCTTTTCTTTTCTTTTCTTTTTTTTTTTTTTTTGAGACATAGTCTCACTTGTCGCCCTTAGTAGAGTGCCCTGGCATCATAGCTCACAGCAACCTCAAACTTTTGGGCTTACGCAATTCTTTTGCCTCAGCCTCCCAAGTAGCTGGAACAACAGGTGCCCCCTCCAACGCCCAGCTATTTTTAGAGATGAGGTCTCCCTCTAGCTCAGTCTGGTCTTGAACCTGTCAGCTCAGGCAATCCACCCACCTTGGCCTCCTAAGTGCTGGGATTACAGGCATGAGCCACCACTCAGGCCCAGCCCATATTCCACTTTTTTAGATTCCACATACAAGTGGGATGGTGGGATGTTTGTCTTTCTGTGCTTGGCTTATTTCACTTAGCATAATGTCCTCTAGGTTCATCGAAGTTGCCAATTTTCTTTTCATTTGGCTGAATAGAATTTCATTTCTCTGTGTGTATGTGAGTGTGTGTATAAAATCTCAATTACATTTTCTTTATTCATTCATCTCTTTGTTTTGTTTTTTTTTTTTTTTTTTTTTAGACAGAGCCTCAAGCTGTCCCCCTGGGTAGAGTGCCATGGCATCACAGCTCCCAGCAACCTCCAACTCCTGGGCTCAAGCAATTCTGCCTCTGCCTCCCAAGTAGCTGGGACTACAGGTGCCCACCACAACGCCTGGCTATTTTTTGGTTGCAGCCGTCATTGTTGTTTGGTGGGTCTGGGCTAGATTCGAACCCATCACCTTAGGTGTATGTGACTGGTGCCTTAGCCACTTGAGCCACAGGCGCTGAGCCAAATTTTAAAAGAATTGTATGTAGAATGCTCTTATACTCACTTTGTAGATTCTGCATTTAACATTTTTCTGTATTTGCTTTATAACATACCTAAGACCTATTAATTCTTTTTTCTTTTTTCTTTTTTTTTGAGACAGAGTCCTACTTTGTCACCCTTGGTAGAATGCCATGACGTCACAGCTCACAGCAACCTCCAGCTGTTGGGTTTAGGTGATTCTCTTGCCTCAGCCTCCAGAGTAGCTGGGACTAGAGGTGCCCGCCACAATGCCTAGCTATTTTTTTGTTGCAGTTTGGCTGGGGCTGGGTTCAAAGCCGCCACCCTCAGTATATGGGGCTAGCATCCTACTCACTGAGCTACAGGCACCGCCCAAGACCTATTAATTCTATAGGTGTTATCATACTGGTGTCACCATGCTTATAGACTTATGCCTCAATTTATTTTTAAATGCATTTCAAAGTAAATTGCAGATACTAGTATGCATCGAGGTTAGGTGTTTTTATCATCCCCCGATAGGAACTGAAACACAGAGAGGTCAAAGTAATTTGTTCAAGGTCATACAACTTTTAAGTGGTAACTAGGATTTGGATCAAGCTGTTTTAACTACTTCTATAGATGGCTAGTTCATAGATTATTAATAGATATTACCACAAGGAATAATTTGTGGTTAAATACATTGACGGATGTAGGATTTCAGTCTTGAAGACCCACATGCATATTTTCACAGTACAGGATCCTTGAGGTTCAGCAGTGAAGAAACCATTTAATTTTGTTTAACTATTTCCAAATTGATTCTATCAATGTGTTCTGCTCTCTACCTTTCCTCCAAATGTAACAACACTTAATGTCTCATAGGATGAGACTAGTATTCAGTGGAATATACTTTGGAATATGCTCATTTATAAGATATCCTAATCTTGTTTATTTAGGACAGAATACATTTTTGAAGATTTATATATTCAAATATAGTACTGGAATTTTAGAACTGACAGGGGTATTAGGGTCTTAGAGATAACTGAGAACACCACTTTTAATTCAGAGATGAAGGAATGGAGATGTAGGGTGTTTGAGTGACTAATGCAGACTAAATCATGTCCGAGTATTTAGTGGCAGAAATGGAGCTAAAACCCAGTCTAAAACTTGAGCATGGCATTTAGTTGACAGTAAGTATTCATTGAATAAATTAATATATCTTATATACTATCTAGTTAGTATAATAAAATCTACATAGTAGAATTTTTGCTCATTTTCAGATTATATTGGTTAGTAGAGAGTCTATAAACACTTAAATTTATGTTAGTGTAACGTTTAGTACAATTGATACCTAGCTTTTTTTTTTTGGTCTTAAAAAATGATTTATTTATTTATTTTTTAAGAGACAGGGTCTTGTTCTGTCAGACAGGCTAGAGTGCAATAGTGTGACCATAGCTCAGTGAAGACTCAAACTTCTGGGCTCAGCAAGTCCTCTTTCCTCAGCTTCCTGAGTAGCTGGAAGTACTGGTGTGTACCACTGTGCCTAGCTAATTTTAAAATTTTTTACAGGGGTCACACTATGCTGCCCAGGCTATTTTTGAATTTATTTCTCAACCTCCCAAAGTTCTGGGGTTACAGGCATGGGCCACAACACCCAGCCCACTGTACTGGTCTTTTATTTCGCTTAGAATAGTGTCCTCAAGGTTCATCCATGCAGTAGTATGTGACGTTTTCTTCTTTTATAAGGCTGAGTAATATTCCACTGTATGCATATACTACATTTTGTTTAACCATTCTTCTATCAGTGGGCATTTGGGTTGCTTCCATTTCTTGGCTATTGTGAATAGTGCTGCTGTGAACATGAATGTG
>CAUYQV010190401.1:0-10126 GCA_963574575.1 Galagoides demidoff | reverse complement strand
TGGGACCACAGGCGCCCGCCACAACGCCCGGCCATTTTTTGGTTGCAGCCATCATTGTTGTTTGGCAGGCCCGGGCTGGGGATTCGAACCCGCCACCTTAGGTGTATGTGGCTGGCGCCTTAGCCGATTGAGCCACAGGCGTAAATTCAAATTTGTATTTGCTTATATTTGGGTCTTGTTTTGGTATTATAAAGGGATATTAGTATTTATTTTTTGACATATTATGCTATCAGAAATTTTATGTAACAAATAATTACCAAACACAAGAATACATATAAAGTCTGAGAAATTTTATGCACCAGTAACAGTACTATCCGTGTGTAATATACATCCTTATTTTTTCCCTTAAAAATGTAGGCAAAAAAGTCCCCATTACACACATGCACATTCTGTCTTATTACAAATACAGTAAACTCTTGACTAAAATTATAACCACACTCTTAATTAGAAGCTAGTAACAGATAGGAGGGAATACAGCTGACCAGAGCATTGGTTGCTAGATTGTCCTGGAAAGAAGGAAAAGCTTTAAATAAATGAAAACATAGGTCAGGTGTAATTCTCAGGGAAATGTACAAGAATTTACTGGAGATTCGATCAGAATAGATCTCAACCAAACTGGAAATACTGGAATAGAGATAAAGAATTCCAAACATGGATTGTAAGGAGCCCTAATAATGGCCTAGAGAAGTGAAAAACTAACCCAAAGAAACCAGAAAGACAATTCAGGAAATGAATGAAAAATTTACTGAAATGGTAGATGTACTAAAAAACAACAACAACAAAAAAGTAGAACTTTTGGAAATGAAAAATTCTCTTTTGGAAATACAAAATACAGTGTAAAGTTTAGAATACATTAGACCAAGCAGAAGAAAGAATTTCAGAGCTTAAAAGCAATTCTTTCGAATTAACCCAGGCACTCAGAAATAGGGAACTAGAATCAAGAGTAACAACAAAGTTTATGAGAAATATGAGATTATGTAAGACAGGTGAGTATAAGAATCATAGGCATCCCTGATGGTGAAGAACAGAAAGCAAAGGGCCTAGAAAAAAACCTATTTTCGGGAATAATTGAGGAAAATTTCCACAGACTTGCTAGAGATTTAGACATCCAGATACAAGAGGCTCAATGAACACTGGGGAGATTCTTGGCAAAGAGGGCATCCTGTCACCAAGGCGTCGAGTCATGATGTGGCCAAACTCCATGTGAAGGAAGAACTACAATCTGTAAAGTGGAAACATCAAGTAACTTACAAAGGAAGCCTGTCGGACTAACAACAGACTTCCGTACTCCACTGATAGAACTAGACAGATCATGGAGGCAGATCAACAAAGAAACACTGGACTTAAATGGGACTCTAGAACAAGTGGACCTGACAGACATTTACAAAACATTCTGCCCCCACACGGCAGAATATATATTCTTATGGGCACATGCGACATTTTCCAAGATAGATCACATGTTAGGCCACAAATCCAGTCTCTGCAAATTGGGAAAACTCCAAAGGACACCAATTTCAGTAAATAGTGCTGGGAACGTTGGATAGCCACATGCAGAAGAATGAAACAGGATCCCTATGTGTCCCCGTATTTATATATTGACTAAAGATGGATTAAAGGTGTCAGTGTAAGGCCTGAAGCCATAAAAATTCTGGAAGAAAAGGTAGGAAAACCTCTTCTAGGCATCAGCTTCAGCTAACAAGTTATGAGTAAAACCCAAAGGCAAATACAGCAACCACAATTATAAATAAATGCGACTTAATTAAACTAAGATGTTTCTGTGCAGCCAGGGAAATAATCAACAGTGCAAATAGCCAGCCTCCAGAATGGGAGAAAATATTTGTAAACTATACATTCAACAAAGGGCTAATATCCAGAATCTACAAAAAGCCCAAACAGATCAGCACAAAAAAACAAATGAAAACAAAACCCCTTTAAAAAGTGGGTAAAATACATGAACAGCGTTTTTGGAGAGGAAGATAGACAAATGAGCAGCCAACATGGCACATGCTCACCATCACTAATTATCGTGGAAATGCAAATTAAAACCGTATTTAGATGCCCTCTTATTCCTATCAGAGTGGCCATTATTAAAAACCGAATAAAAAGTCAATAAACAGTAGATGTCGGTGTGATTGTAATGAAAAAGAAATGCTTCTGTATTGTTGGTGGGACTGCAAATTTGTACACTCTCTATTGAAAACAGCATGAAGAGTCCTCAAAAAAACTGAGAGTAAATCTCTCATTCAATCTAGCAATCCCACTACTGGGTCTCTTACCCATAGGAAAAGAAGTCATTAAATCAAAAAGATACCTGCACCCAAATGTCTAAAACAATTCACAGTTAGAAAGATATGAAATCAACCTAAATGCCCATCAGTTTGTTAAATAATAAGAGTGCTACTCATCCATTCAAAGGAATTAAATAATGTCATTTGCAGCAATTTGAATAGAACCAGAAAACAGTATGCTAAGTGAAGTGTCCTATGAATGGAAAGATAAAAACAACATGTTCTTAATAATTAGTGTCTGCTAAACAATGTATTACTCATGGTCATAAAGGGATATAAAGAACATTGGGAACTAAGATAGAGGAAGGTGTGAGGATAAATACTGACCTATGGTAACTGTTCCGGAGAGGGGTGTGCCCAACACCCCGACTTCAGTATTGTACATTTCACATCCCCTTAATATTTTGAAATAAAGATTACTTTTTAAAAGATTCTAATAGAAATGATTCCTTAATAAGTAAAAATTTCCAAATATTAAGAATTAAAGTTTGTGAGATATTTCTGAAACCTTCACTTTTTTTTTATAAAAAACACTTTCTGAACCCATTTTAAAGTATATTAGCTTTGCTACCGGAGTGAGAAATTGATGTACTTGCATTTTAAAATTATTTCTCAGGTTGACAACATTAGGTATAATACAAATTTCCAGCACGATACCCTATAATTTTTTTTATTTTCAACGTTATATAATAAGCACTTTGAATTCATTTTTAAACTAATGAAGTAGAGAATTTAAATATACTTGGAAAACATGGATACAGCCAAATATTAGAAATGTTAAATATTATAATTCAGGTATTATTTATTTTCAACATGTGCTTTTATGAATAAGGACTTATTTTAGACACTAAGAAATGACTTCTGAGTGAATTTTCTTTCAAAATATGTATCACATACTATCGCTTAGATTACTTAAAAGTATCCTGAAATATTTCTGCTCAAAAATGCAAAATATTTTCATATGCGAAATAGACGTTAAATGTGCTCAAATTCATTTCATTTTAGTAGCTAACTCATGCTTTTTAAATTATAGTAACAATGGTGATCTCAAAGACCTTATGGCAGTGACCGTGACATGGCTGATGTCACCTGGTGTACTTGTGTTCATTTCCATTTGTTCTCTGAAGACTTTGAACCTATTTTGCACCCATTTTTGTTCTAAAGGTCAATCAGGAAATAACAAAGATAAGAAAAGCTTACCTAATTATGAGTATCATGAAGATTTTATATGAAAAAAATAACTCTAGAAAATGTCTCCCTTCAACTCAGTCTGGAGTGTAGGCAAATATAAGAAATGCTAATGCCATATAGAAAGACTTTTGATATTTTTCCTTTGAAAATGTATTCAGATGCATGGAAATATGTGTTTTTAGTTTTGAGATAAAAGTCTCCCTGAACACGCTGTGATGAGATTATAATCCAGGAAAATGTTACCTTTTTATGCTTATGAATCTCCATATGGCTTTTCAACTGATGGATTTGGGTAAACGGGCCTAACAAGGCAGAAAGCATCATTTTCATCTGATGTAAATTTCCTCTTTTTGGTCTCACAAACTTTGAATATTTAGTTAGTTTTGCTGTTGCTTAACTTAGGATGAATATTTAACAAAAGCCATTAAGAGGAGCCACATAATGAAGATCTGATGACATTTAGCAATCTCAGCAATCTTCCTTTACCCACTATTTGGAGTATTTTCATACCCCCCTTTTTTATTTCACTTATCTTTAGCAATAGCTATGTGAGATTTTCAGTAACCATTTATTTATCTTTCTCTTCCTTCTTTCATTCCTTCAAAATAGGTTTTATCACTATGTTTATTCTTAGGTTGGTTGCCTTCTTAACTTTAAATGATATGTTTGAAGTTATCTGTGCTGAGTCACCAATTTCTGACAGTGTCTTTGCATCTTGGCTAAGTAGCCCAAAGACTCCCTTCTCATGCCTCTTCTTCCTCTTCAGACCAATTTATATAAGACGGTTCCACGGAATCACCTCCTCATTGTGTGCAGGAGGCCGAAGCTCCTTGGCACGACCTGCCAGGGCCTGCATAAAGTATCCGGCTCCAGCCCTTCCTTTATACTGTGCCTTCTACTTTCCTTTAGCCGTACGTGTTGCTGTTTTTCCCCTGTGGCCCAAGCTTCTTTCTGGAGCTCAAGTCTAGCAGACCAGCGCCTAAAGCCCTGGCCGTCGGATGCCCCCGCCCCCCCCCGAGTGCCCTCGGCAGGGCTGGTGCCTGGCTGCTTCTCTGCTTCCTTAGGACTCTGACGAATATTTCCTGTCTGAGACCCCCTGGTTTTCCATCCCTTTATAACACAGCTACACACCCTCATTCCTCCTTGTTACTCTATCTGCTTGACTTTGCCCACAACATTTGCCATTACCCAAATCAATACTGTACATTTCCTAATTTTCTCTCCCTCGTATGAACTTCTGAAGGTCAGGCACGCTGCCTGTTGTTGCCGTTGAATCCACAGTTGTCAGAGGAGTCCCCGGCGTAGATGTGTGTTCAAAAATTTATTTGCATGACTTACAAAATGCATGTGTCATGCTTTCCTATTAATTGTGTCTCTATTACTTTGCTTGTTAGTTCCAAAAATTGAAAACTAACATACAACATTTATTATGGCATGAATGCACAAAGGTAATAGATTCTAGAAAACTTGAATATGATTGGATCTACAGGGAAGTACCCAGCACTCTGGAACTACATCCGTGCTACTCACCAGAGAATGTTCTCAGCACCAACATCTAGTACCCATCAATTTCTCAAAACAGTAATGTGTTTTCTTCTTTGTTTTGTGATTATCTTCTACAGCCTCTATTTCCCATGGAAGTACCAACTTCATTTCGTGTATCATCACAGATAAAATGAGTGTAGTCTTTAATCGTATCTCTGAAGTAATCCTGTGCCTAATTATATTACCTGTCAAATGTACTGAAGTAGAGAAATTTCTCTAAGGCCTGCTCTGAAGTTGTCATCACTCATTTCTCTCCATTGATCTAAAGCTAATTCCTCTTCTTGGAGTGTACACTTTTCTCTTTGTTGAATTCTTTCTTTGTTTTATTCAGCCAGAGTGCTCATGAGGTATTCTTTAGAAAGTATACCTAATCGTGTGTTTATACCTGGTATATGGTGGGTGGTTCGCTCGGGTTTGACATATGGTGAGTGGTCATTTTCCTCTAGACCTATTATTCATTGTCAATAAGTCTCCTATGTTTCAAATGGAAAGTCTCACACAAATCAGACTCTCATCCCTGTGAAGAACTGCTCTTTAATATGACTTTTTTTAACCTTAGAAGTTTCATGCTGAGCAGGGCAGGGAGCCTGTGGTCTCAAGGCCACATGTGGCTCTCCAAATCCCCAGGTAGGGCCCCTGGACCAAATGCAAACTTCACATAACAAATC
This sequence comes from Galagoides demidoff, assembly GCA_963574575.1. Lineage (NCBI taxonomy): Eukaryota > Metazoa > Chordata > Mammalia > Primates > Galagidae > Galagoides > Galagoides demidoff. Next base: position 4,434 of record CAUYQV010190401.1, on the reverse strand, counting down.
TTCATGTTAAAAGGGGTGAAGCAAAGAAAGATGAAGCTTTCCTTGCCTGCTTTGGTGCTTAGAAAAGAACAATCTTAAGATCAAAGGGCCACAGATTCTCTACTCCTTGGTCTCATTTACTAGATGGGGTAAATTTGGACATTTTTAGATTGATCACTTACATCTCTGACTACGTCTTTCATGTTTGAAAACCTTTCGTCCTGTCCTTCTGGGTTAGGGAGGAGTCTTCTGGGAGAAGTCTTTGGCTATTTACTTATTCTCTTATTGATGCTTCTTGCAAATTTCAATAAGTATTTTTTAGCTCTCACAGTCCGTCTCTCCCCTCCCTCCTGTTTCCCCTTCCTGCCACGTTCTTCCAGCCCTTCTCACCATACAAAGTTAGAGTTGGAAGTTCTATAACTTGGCTTGTCATTGGAGCAAAACAACTCCCATGTTGGAACACTTTGGGAAGAGGGTCGTGCTATCCTATGCGTTGACGCAGAGTAATCCTGAGCTTCAGAACTAGGGGAATTGAAAAGCGAAACATCTCAGCACAACTTTTAATTGCAGCCAAGTAAGATATCCAGCAGTCCTTGGACGCTGACTGTTCAGCCAGGAGTATGAAAAAAAGTAAAGAGTTAATTGGAACTTGGGAAAGACTGGTACAAGAGAGGTAGCCTAGAAGGCCACCATGCACTTCCATACCCATGGGAAAACACTGACCCAGAGATTTCAAGTCCAACTTGTGCAGCCAAGACTGAGATATTGAAGTTGGCACATTTACTTGGGGATAATAAATTTAAATCAAAGAGAGAAAGAAGTAAAAATACACAAAGAAGGAATTAGAACATAAATAGTAGCTTGTGAGGAAAGATTAAGCTATGAGTTATGTGTAACAAATGGCTTTCAATTTAGGAAATGGAAAAAGGGAGGGCCAAGCGGCTGGGGTGGGGGGAGTGAGTGTGACAATTCACATGGGCAGGAAAGAGCAGGCATTTCTTCACCTGTGATGACACTGCACAGAGATTCATGTATTAAAGTGCCATCGTATTAGGTCCATAGTTCTCAATCATATCCATTTCTTTCCCATATAAATATTATAAAATTATGTAAGGAATATATTTGGTGATTTTTATAAATGCTATTTTGTTACTTCAGGTATTTTTCCTATAAAAGTCTTTATGATAGATATGATTTACACAGATGATAGGCTTTCTGTAGCAATGTTGGTAAGTGACATTATTTAAGCAGCATGGAGAAATCCTTATTCTATAGCTGTGGCTGTGTGCGGTGCACTTTTCATTTAAATTATTTTTTCGTTATTGCCATCAAGTAGAAAACAACTGTTTCATAACTCGCACATTCGTCTTTTATTTTCAGAGATAGACTGCTTGATAACCTTCTTTACTTCTTCCCTGTCTCCGTTGTAACATAAGCTGAACAAACCTATTCTTTTTCAAGTCTCAGGTAAACCCGTGACATGTACTCCCAGTGGGGAAAAACTCTAAAAGACATTAGCACAAACTTTATTTAACCAGCTCACAACCTCCATCCTCTTAAAAATCAGAGGACAGATAAAAGGAACTAGCATATTCACATGTGTACAATTTACAATGATTTTAACACTATCACAACTAGAAGAAAATTGTGGGGCACACAAAAAAAGCAAGCTGTCTGATGAGACGTGCCTTTTCTCTGTGGAGGGAAGCCGCTGCAGTTTCCGAGTTTCATACTGAGGCTTTATCCTAATACACAGGCCAGTACATTATTTCATGATGGCTTACTATGACTCTATCTCCTACATCCATGGAAAGTGCCAATCTTTCTTAGAGAGAGCAAATTGTTTCCTGTCAAGGCAAGAGGACTTCAAAGCAGAGTAAGTGCAGACAGAGATGTAAGCACGTTCTCTACAGCATCAGCCTTGACACTGTTGTAAACCTACTACTCAGCTCCCCATTCTGGTTCCTTCTTTAGCTTTAGAGCAGCGCTCACCCTGACCCATCTGGCAAGAAGACACATGGCAACACCTTGACATGCTAACGTGGGCCCTGAGTGGGATTAGAGCTGCTCCTATTGGGCTTTCTTAGATGAGGAAAACATGGCTTGGCGTTGTTCTTTTTTACATGTAGAATTAATATTTACATTTCTTGGTGGTGGAACATTTTTTAGTTAAGACTCTGAGCTCATGTATTTGAACTTACACTGTCCTTAAATAGCCTGGACGTTTTTTAGCTGTGTATTACCAAGTTCATTGCTATGAAAACCCAGAGTCCAGTGAATAATGCAGAAGCCCGACGTTAAGTAGCTGATACTGAAACCACAGTCTTCTTGAACTGAAGTTATCTCAAGAGGCGTCAAGTGCCGATGGCTGCTCGGTGTCTAACCAGGTCATCTGCTGGGAAGGGCGAGGAAAGAACCAAATTATATGGGAGAAAATATTCACCTAAACTTGAGCAATTACAATACATGAATGGTGGTATCCATTTTATACTGAAAAATTAAGTTAAAAGTTTAGGCAAGGATCAAATACTAAACAATGGGCACATACATTGTTTGTAGAATAAATTAAAAATGTTATACATTATAAGCCAAAGGAATATTTTAATGAGTTCACAAATAATAAGCAATGATTAAGGACCTTGAGAATTTGACTTAAAAGAAGACCTTATGACATATGCATATCCCAAGGACATAGCTGCATACAAACACAACACTTTCATGATAGGCACGAAAAACTAAGAGGAGAGCCGGTTATTATATTGTGCAGGCCACAGGCAGACTTAGGAGATAGAGCAGGTTTGCTTCCAGACCACTGCCACGAAGCAGGTCATGCAATGAAGTGAGTCACACGCATGCTTTGGGTTCCCACTGCACGCAAATGTTAGGTGTGTAAAAGCTTTATGTCTAAAACCAATATGCATATCTGAATTTTAAAACCTCTTCTTGCTAAAAAATGATAGTGATCATCTGAGCCTGTGGCAAGTTGTAACCTTTATATTGGAGGAGGTTCTTGCTTCCATGTTAATGGCTCATCAGGACAGTGGTCCTGAAGGTTGCGCTGTGGAAATTTCACAAAATGAGACAGCGAAGTTTGCTGCATTGATTGAGTTTCACAAGTCTTTTGTGAAAGTGTTTCTGTAGAATGCCATGCTGTATCATAGCATTTTACTCAGAGGAGAACTTCTTCCACAATTGGAGTCCATCCTTTCAAATTTTCCTATTGTTTTGCTATTGTTATCAAGTACATTTATATAGTATTTCAAATCTTTTTTTTTAATTATTAAATCATAGCAGTGTACGTTAATACTATCATGGGGTATAGTGTACTGTTTCTGTATACAATTTGAAATCCTTTCATCCAACTGGTTAACATAGCCTTCATGTCTTTTTCTTAGTTATTGTGTTAAGACATTTATATTCTACAGTTAGAGAGATTCACATGTACCCTTATAGGATGAACTGTAGGCGTGATGCCACCAGTCATCTTATGTTGTCATTTCAACAGTGTTCACAGCATCTTTACCAAACGTACATTCCATCTGAGGTCACCAATCTCCTTTCTGATCCATAAGGATAAACACCTTATTTATTCAAGTTTTATCATGAGATTGTAGCAACTCAGTTACATCTTCAGACTCCACTTCCGTCAATAGTTCCCTTGCTATTTCTACCACATCTGCAGTGACTTCCTCCACTGACGTCTTGAGTCCCTTAAAATCATCCAAGAGGGTTGGAATCACATTATTCTAAGCTACTGTTAATGTTGATATTTTGAGTAGCCAGATGTTGTGGTGAGTGCCTATAGTCCCAGCTACTTGAGAGGCTGAGGGAGGAGGATCACTAGAGCCCAGCTGTTTGAAATTGCTGTGAACTAGGCTGATGGTGAGCACTCAACCCTGGGCAACAGAGAGAGACTATCACACATGCAAAAATATGTCAATCCTGTGACCTTCTCCCTTGATCAGGAATGTTCTTTATGGTACCTAGAATGGGAGGGTCCTTCTAGAAGATTTTCAGTTGACTTTGCCCAGATACTTCATAGGGATCAGTGATAGATAGCCTTATGAAATGCATTTTTTCTTATTGAATGGTAACTATGTACATTAATGCACTTCTGGGGTACAGTGTGGGGTTTTCACACACAATCCAAAACACTTCCATCAAACTGGTTAACATAGCCTTCATGTCATTTTCTTAGTCATTGTGTTAAAATGTTCATATTCTACTCTTAGAATGATGCACTTGTACCCTTGTAAGATAAACCACAGAAGTGATCCCTCCAATTCCCCTCCCTCCACCCATTCTCCCCTCCCCCTCTCTCCCCCCTCCCCGTATTCTTAGGCTGTTATTAGGTTATAGCTTTCATATAAAAGGTATAAATTAGTTTCATAATAGGGGTGTGTACATTGGATACTTTTTCTTCCATTCTTGTGATACTTTGCTAAGAAGAACATT
>CAUYQV010190398.1:0-46358 GCA_963574575.1 Galagoides demidoff | reverse complement strand
AAGTACAGTAAGTCATTGGTTGTGTCTGCACAAGGCATACATATCCTGCTGGAAAATTCAGTTGATTATTCAACTGTTTGGTTGCCAAGATACCAAATATTTAGGTGTGTGAATTGGAAGATAATAAACAACTGTTTCTTTTTTTTTTTTTTTTTTTTTTGAGACAGAGCCTCAAGCTATCCCCCTGGGTAGAGTGCCATGGCATCACAGCTCATAGCAACCTCCAATTCCTGGGCTCAAGCTAGTCTCCTGCCTCCGCCTCCCAAGTAGCTGGGACCACAGGCGCCCACCACAATGCCCGGCCATTTTTTGGTTGCAGTCATCATTGTTGTTTGGTGGGCCTGGGCTGGGGATTCGAACATGCCACCTTAGGTGTACGTGGCTGGTGCCTTAGCTGATTGAGTCACAGGCGCCGAGCCAACAACTGTTTCTTAATGCCTGTATGAGTGAGTATTGTTCAGATGGTACACATCCATTGAGCTATCCTGGATTCAGTAGACAGTTCTGTGAGTGCTATTAATACCTAGAGAGTATGTTTTGCACTGTAAACTCATTGCTGATATTTTTTCCCTATAATCAGATTCTAAGAAATAAAAATGTTATTTTCAGTTCATTATACAAATTCATTTTTATTCTATATCTCACAGAATCAATAAACCTTTATGTATACGTATATATTTATATATTTACACATACTGCATGTATAAGTAATACTACACACAGATAATTCATAATTTAGTTTTCACAAATTAACAAAAATTAATTTTATTTTTTCTTTTAGTAATATACCAACATGGTAACTGAAAAATTTATGTTTTATTTTCTTTAAAAATGTGCAAAATAAAGAATTTGGACATAGGAAAGAAGAAGAACTAAAGAAATATTTACCTAAACTTATGCCAGTGTGAATCTAAGAACTATTTATAATGAAAAGTTTACTATTTATTACATCATTAGTATCAATACACTATTTTTGACAAATGAAGAGCTTTTTGGTTGTTTTTAAAGATAATCCTTCCTCCCTTTCACAAGTATTCATAATGTTCTTCACTAAAACAGGCATTATGCACCAAATTAACCTGAAAATATTTTCATATTGCATTATAGATTGTTATATACTTGGATTTCTTTTTGATACTAAGTGTTCTAAAATTTTCTGAATCTGTGTATACACACAGACAAACACAGACACTCCATTATATGTGAATTACAATATAATGGTCATGTTACACAATTCATTTGGTTAATGGACAAGCTTATTCTGTTATAATGGAATTCATTGGTCACAATAAGTTCAATAATTTATTGACTTTTCTCATTAATCTAATTTAACAAGTACTATTAAATACTTATTTTACACTTGAAATGATATATGTTCATAATAGCTGTTTGGATGAACTAGAAGACTCAGTATAGTCAAAATAGATCTACTGAATTAAAAATACAGAAATCACATCTATACTTTTTGTTTTTGTGATTTGGTTGTGTTTCTATAGCCATCCTTACCCCATGCTTTCTAAGATAGACTTTTTATGCAAAATGTCTTTCTCATTGAAAATAATTTAAAAATAGTTATCAGTTAATAGTTATTTTCTAAACTACTTAGATAACTTAAAATTGTGGTTTAATTAGAATTTCAAATAACTTGATAACTAAAACCATAAAATTTTATACTTTGAAGTCTCTACTTTAAAAATAAAATTGTTTTATTTCCATGTAACATAACTAGTTTGGAAGCGATATTATTTAATTTTGAAAATTCTTCTGTTTAGTTTCTATTCATTGCCCACATCGTGTACATTTCAAGATATTTATATTATTAAAATCATATCAGGATAGTTACATTATTAAAATCTATACTAAATGTTCATAATATCTTCAACGTTTATTTATTCTATATTGTTTATTTCTTTGCAGAGGGTAAAACTTAGGAATAACCAGAAATCTATTTTTTGCAACTCTATATAATTTCTGCAATATTGTGGGATGCAACTGACACAAGTTTTTGAAAGTAGAGGAAATTTTTTGTAGAAACTAGAATACTAATAATTAATGCACAGAACATTTGTCAGACCTAGACTTGTCTTTGCCTTTCGTGCTAGTTGTCAAATTATTTGTATATGCTATTTATATACACATGTACACACACACAGCTATCTGAAGCACATACATGAGTACTTAACATTTTTGATTATTTCAATTGGTTAAACAACAGGAAAATAAAAAATCCATCCTCCAAAGTATATGAAAATAATTTTCTCAATTAATATTTCTGAAATAATGTCACCAATTAAATAATAATAATAATAATCAACACAGTCAATCAACATTGACAAATTTCTTCTTTATGTAGCAATAAAAACTATTTTTTATTATTATTTTGTTATTGGCGACATTGAAGGAGAGAAATGGTAGGAAACACCTAACCAAACCAAATGGCTTAAATGAACACTTACTGATTAATAAAAATCAAATGAAGATTTAGCAAAAATGAAAATTCACTGTTACTGAGAAAAAGGAACACTCCATGACCTTCTCTCTTTAGGCCTCAGTCAGAAGGAGCTTGAGCTTGGCTTCCCACTGTCAGGACTAAAGAGATTAGTGATGTAATTGTCATTGAATCTGATGTCCTTCTGAAAAAAGAGCTGAATTTGAAATGCAAATCAGAATTTATTGAATCTTTTATGACACAGTGAAAGAATTAAAAGACTCTAGTTTATGATGAGAAGAAAAGAATGATAACTAGATGTTTTTAGCCCAGTAACAAAATAAGTAAAATCAGATTCTTTAGGGCTTCATTTTAATAAGCAAGTTGAATTTTTTTTTTTTTACTAAGATGAAGCAATTAAAAAATTAAAGAATCATCTTCTAGGCATCTAATCATTCAGACAACGACTTCCTTTTTTCCAAACCACTTACTTAATGGGCTCCAATGACATCTATACATAAATATTAAATGCTTGAAATTCCCATTGTTAACAATGAGAATTGCATATATATAAGCACCATGCCTAACAATAACCCTTACTTGTGTCATTAATAGTAGTCATATCCATATTGTCCTCAGGGAATTAAAGGAGCTTGACGGACCTATTCAAGAATCTGAATTTATATTCTGTAATGCAACACTGAGATAAAACCCACTGTGAAAAAGTTGTATTATAGATGTATAGAAGAAAACACAAGCTAATCCTGGACTCTGTTGAACTCAACGCAAAGAATTTTAGTGCGTAAGAATGTGTTTTGCATTCCAAAGGCTAAATTACATGGAGTCATCATTAGAGAAACATAAATTATTGCCTTGAAACAAAAACAACACATAAACAGCAATAACAAAAATGCAAAAAACAAATTGAACCTCTGTTGAAATAATTTCATTCTCTAACTTAACGAGAAGAAATAAAAGATGTCACATGTTGTACGAGGTACCTGGATTCTGTGGAGCATTAATTGTGGCATGATAATACAGCACACATGACATGCTAAATCTGGGCATAAGAAATATAGCACACACGCCCCCCTTCCTGAAGAAACTTGTATCTTGCTTTCTGTGTGTATTCGTAGAAGTGAGAAATGTTTGGAGAATGACACACCTTAAACTCTGATTTGGGTTAAAAGCTCATGAGTTGACCCATGAAGTGGGTAGAAAACAGACAGTATTTTGTGCTGGTGCTCACCTGAGCCACAAAAGGAAGTATAGAATTTACAAAGGCAAGACAGAAAGGGGAGGATATTTCAGGAAAGTGGTATGACATATTAAAAGTGAAAAGCTTGAATAACAGCATTAGAGTGAATGAAAATAATAAGAATGGTGAACATTGATTACTTGGGGGAGATTTTGTTCTACGCACTTTGTATCTTCTATCTCATTTCATCATCAATCTTTGTTTTACGAATGAGGGAAGAGACATTGACCAGGAAATATGTGGAGGAACTGAGATTGGGGCCGGGGTAATCGTGGAGCTGGTTTACTTTCTTGGGTGAAATGACAAAATGTAATACTTCTTTCTGGGAAAGGATCAACCTTGTGCTGACCTAGCATAGACCTCTGAGTTGGTTTTATTAACTAATAGCAGTGACCACAATACTCTATTTTCAAATCAGATTATTGGATTTCTCTGGCTTCAACCATAGGAAACCCTAGTTCCAATATTTGTGAAAATAAAATTCTGGTCATATGCCCGAATGTGAACAGGGCATAGCCACAGTGAAATGTTATTCTGGAGTTATTTTTACTTTGCCTATTACAGGGGGCTCCTTTACTCTCCCGAAGCAAATTAAATCGGTCAACTCACTGAAAAAAAATCATAAAAAATAAGGTTTGAAATGACCAGTTGACTAGAAAAATGAAAAAGTCTCAATTTGTAGACACGGTATAAATGTGGAAAACCCATTAAACACTAAAACTTGAGGCAAACATTACAAGCTTTCTTCATAAATTAAAATCACAATTAATATCACAAAGCCATTCTACTATAGAGCTGGATATAAATGTAATTAATTGATGTTAGAAATATCATACCATTTAATAGAATTATTTTGCTAATAGATTTTTCAATTGAGACTCCTAAAATAAGTCATTCTGATGGACTCTTTTTGAGAATCCTAATAGACTCAGTTAATATGCATTATTTATACCCAGCAATGTTTTTTATTATGCACATGTGCCCAGAGGCTTAGGCAATGGGCAAGGATTTTTTAAAATAAATTGAAAGAATAAATACATTAAATAAAATGAAAGCCACATGTTGCTTTCTGAGGGGGAAGGGGTGCATTTTGACTATTGGCTATTCAAAGCTTGGGTTTGGGGTAATCTTACAACTGAAGGCCTGTTCCTAAAATAGCGTAAGGAATTCTCTAGCGACGTGCATGGAAAACAATAAATGAAGACCCAAGTTCAGCACATCCCCACATCCCCCCAGATCTTAAATACAATCCACGGAACCCTTAATATAGCAGCGAGGCCTCCTGGCCATTTGAAAGGGAGACTTTCTCCTGAGTAGATCGCTTTGAATGTTGTACAGCGCAGGGTTAGACAATTTAGACCGTCGGATGTGGATTAGAACTTCTTTACAATTACAAAAACTGAAAAAAAGAAAAACATGAACTAACCCCAATTCTCCTTTATTCAAAGAAGTTGTCAGGACAGGGATCAAGAGAAAGAACATACCGCTTTACCTACCTTTCTCTTGATCGTTTAGTCTAAAGAAAGAAAGAAGGAAAAAAGAAGTCTGGAAGGCAACGTGAAGTTTATTTTTAAAAAGTGCCATTATGGATTTACTTCCAATTGCTCCTTGACGACATGATTATGTATTATGACAATGTCATAACACCGATTTTTTTGATGGGATGTCAAAAACATGTGGCTCCCTGAAAACGCAAGTGCTTTTAGAACTCCATAAAGTTCCTATAATTGGCTTTATTCTTCCTTTTAAATGACTGTCAGAGGGACCTACCATTATCTTGATGCTTATATTTGAAAAACTTCTGCTGGAGCTCTCAGCCCCCTTCACGGCAACACTCCCTTTCCAGACTCTTCTGCTGCTTCCTCCTTCTGCTTCTCCTTACGTCTCCCCAGCTGAATGTTTTGTCTGTTTTGATCAGCAAGGTTAGAAGTGAGCTGAATTCTGAGCGTTTTTCTCCCTGTTTTTCAGTTCTGCTTAAGAAACATTTACTGAAGCTCTGGACCCATAAAAATGAAGTGGATTCTGAGATTTTTATTGATGTAATGGAAGAGGAAGGATTGCCCGTTGTTACTATATCCAAAACATTTCAGAAGTACAAGCAGAGAAATATGTCTCTATCGTCAGCATTTAATAGGAAATCAGGTTCTTCTTTTGTCATACGGAAAAATTTGTCATAGATTTTATCTGCCATAAAAGCTATGTCAGTGGTGCCACATAATACATTTGTAAAGGTTAGAGATATTTTAACCCTCCTCTGTGACCAGAATTATAATGGTAAGCCACCCACCGAAGCACCAAGGGCAGATTGTTAAGAGTGTAACAATTTTCTGCAGCCATTAATGCAAAACAGTATAGGAATCCGGGCATTGTAATGTAGTTCGGTCATTTTGAATAATGTCCTTGAAATTACAAATTTATGACATAAGTAAAAATACATGATTACAAATTCCATCAATCTCGTGTCCTTGTCATGGATTTGTGTTTTTAGAGTCCAGAGAGATTACGCTGCTGTACTGGTTAAACTCCCACAAAGGGCTGAGAAAACAGAGCAGCCACGTCACTCGAATGCCCCCCTCTCTGAAATGTGAATTCACACACATCCTCGGAAATGTAGATTTGACTTCTCTGGATTTCAATTTCCAAAATTTATCTAATTCTCTGTTTTTGAATTCTGTTTCCAGGCAGAAATCACTTTCCCTTTCAATTGCACGTTATATTTTCATCTTAACAGCTGTATTTCAGGTGCCAAAACTTTTCAATCAGGCAGTTTGGCAACAGCAAAGCCGCCATGGGGCGTATATTTAAGTTGCTATACTCAATACTGAGTCACCAAAAAACCATAATTCAGAACCAGGAGAAAGATGAAAGGCATATTTACACATTTTTTTTATCTAATGGGTGTACACAAGAAATAAATACAAGTTTTGCTTAGGAAAATTCAAATGAAACTTTGTTTTAAACTAGCCCAGGTAGTAGATTTGGCTCATGCTGGCTTCTGGTCATTTTATCTGAACTGCTGAATCTATTTGGAATACAAGATGATTTAATTTAGTTGGTTTAATCCACAGTTTCAACTTTTTTGCCTTTTCTTTTAAAACAAGTTTCACAAAAGCATCCGCAGAAGCCTTGTTTTGATTACCCTTTATCCTCCAGCCTCAGATCAGTATCAGTTTTTTTTCCCCCTCACTCATAATCCATTAGAGAAAAAAACGGCAGATTTCTATAGCATGACCAAAGCTCCCCATTATGTTTGCAATTTTCCATAAGATTTGTGTAGTATAAAGTAAAACTGTTTGCTTTAAGAGACATCTGCTATAAATAAAATGACAGTGTGCATTTTCAGGAGAGCTGCCTGATAGCTGAAAAAAGCTCAAAGCGGTAACAGTCTAGAGCGGGTTCCAGCAAGGAGTGATTTCCCAATGGGTCAACGGCGCTCACCTTGGCGCTCTTGAACCCTTTCTCAACTCCCGGTTCTCCCCACCTTCTTCCCAGGCCCCGAAATTGCAGAGCAATTAGCCTGTAATGCTTTCAACGCCCGTGCAGCTCAACTTTCATCCTCAGGAAAACATGTGACTGGCATTACAATCTGCTCCCCACTCTCCCAAAGTATTTCCTCAAACTCCTTTAGAAACTCAAACCAGGTACTTCAGATTCCGATAGTATCTTTATTGAATAGCATCGGTCAGCTTGAAAGAGTCAGCCCTCCTGGTCAGTGATGCATATTGCTTCAGAAGTTTCCAGAACTCCTCATTAAAGCTCTGCCTCGGGAGAGGTTTATTAGGGGGAGCGGAGACAGACTTGCATTTCCTTCTCCAGCTTTCCCTGTCAGTACTCTTTAAAAACAAGTAACAGAGTTCTCATAATGCGATCTTTTTGACTGACAAAATTTTTTCTGTTTCCAGAAGAGCTCCATCGTGCTCGATGTCAGAAAATGAGACATTTCTGATGAAGAATGACAGTGACAGGCCCGAGAAACACTGAAGTTCAGAGGAAAGCAGGGCCGGCCGCTTTATTAAAAATGGTTATTGGAGAACATTTAAAAGACTCACTTTAAAATGCTTCATCGATGCCATTTACGTTTTTTTAATAGAGGAAGTAAAATCATAGCGTCAAATAGAACTTTAAAATTCAAATAGTAAATTCTGTAGAATAACAAATATATGATATTCCAGCTTTGACCTTAATAAGGGCTTCAGGGGTTGATGGAGAAGTATGTAAATTAAAGCTCATTATTTTCGGATAACCAGGAAGGTAGCAGCAACTTATGTGAATATTTCTTCATTTATTTACTGCATATCTAGCATGAAAGCACTTTTCAGTATTTATAGAAATAGATCTGACATTGCTTTTTCATTATACCATCCCAAAGGCAACATTATTTTATTGGGAAATTGATCTGCTATCAAATAAAATAAAAATTAGGGGTTAAAAGATCTAAACTAATCAGAGGATAGAAATTTCGCTCGCAAACATTACCAGATGTGTTGCTACATATCTACGGTCTGTTAGAAATATTTTTATGAACTGTTCTATATGTATACACGAATATATTTTTTAAATCTTCCCCTACTTCTTGTTCCCCCAAATGACTTTTTGTAGCAACAGGGGAAATGGGAGGCTGCCACTTTTTCAGACAGCAAGGCCCCAAAGCCCCTAGAAATTACAGAAATTGTTACGACTATCAAACCCATTGCCACTTTTTGTTTTTTGCAAAATACTTCCCCCTCTTGTACACGGCTTAATTTCCCCATATCACAGTGAGTCCTTTACCTCCTCCAGTGTCCAGCCCTGCAAAATGTGTGGAATTTTATCAAAAGCTTTCTGATATTCCCATAAATTACTCTGTAAGCAAAGCTGTTGCTTATCTATCAAGGGGGCTTTTTTTTTTTTTTTCTCTTTCTTTATCAATTTCCTCCATTTCTGGAAGTGTGAAAGGTTTTCCTCGCTTATTTATTTATTTCCTTTTTAAACCAAGTTCTATACCTTAAAGGCTCTGACGTTTTTTGTGAGGGGATGGACTAGAAACCCATTCAGGCAACCTTGAGACCCAGCAAACGGGCAAAAAAAGCATTTTATTCCCTATGTCTCTTTTTTTCAAATAACAAGTATTTGGGGGAACTATTTCTCCATGGTGTTATATATCCCTGTGTTAAATATAGAACATCCATTCATTATGTTCAATGTATTTTTCTGCCCTTTAACATTCATTTTTGCTGTATGTTTTGCACGTGTAAAATGTTTATTATTTTTTTTCCAGTTATGTATTTTTAAATCCCTTATAATTATGTTTCATGACTGCTACATGGTAAATGTTAATCTTTGGGGAAGAATTATTTTATGGGGCTCTCCTGTACCTGGTTAGTCATAATTTTCAACAGCCCTGCAATTACCTTTTCTATTGTAAGCATTCCTAAAGTATTCAAGTTTAATTGGATGGAGATTCTGCTGTAGAAGGAAGTTATGATGATATTCTATTATGGGCTGAATCATCTGCAGAGAAGCTGAATATTGGGGTTGTCTTATTTCTGCCACAGGCAGAGATGAAGGGAAATGTCTATTTTGGGCCATGCAAGGAAAAGGGCACTTTGAAGATCCAGACTCGAAGAAAGATTGTCGTGATAACAGAATATCTAGAAACTCCTTTAAAGAAGAAAATCATCAAGTCAGCTGTGAGCTGCCTGGGGGGCTCATCAGCCGGAATTTTCCGTTTCACACTCAGTGACTTGTCCTGCCAGTGTCTCTAATTTTACTTCATTGCCGCCTCCAATATATTTTAAAACCCTTTACAAAAATGAGACAACTCATCTTTTCCTTTCTAGCATACAATTATGAGCCCCGCCAATGGACTAAGAAGCAAAATAGAAAAACTATGCTTTTGAATCTTCCATATTGAAATTTACAGAACAGGGTTGAAAATGGTCCCATTTAGTCACCAAAAGACCACGCATGTCAACAGTGATTATGCTGTTCTCAAAGGCAACAAGAAAAATGATAAACGCTGTTAACAGACAAGACCCTGGGTGGTCAGGCTTCGTTCCTGACTAGCGATTTTCTTTCTAGCCTGATCACTACGTATAGATGGTGCAATCTTTGACCACTCCAGCCCCAGGCCACCTCTGGGCATTGAGAAGAAGTGTTCTCAAGCCTGTAGGTCTCCTTATAACTCTCCTATGACCATCTTATCTCCCCTGTACAGTTCATGCCTTTAAACAGTGTCACATGGTTTAACAATGGGGAATGTTGCCTCTGGAGATGTTCCGTTGTGGGTTCCACACCTGTAGCTCCTGAGTAGTAGCTGTGGGTGTTTGGGAAAGTCAAGGAACTTGGGCGAGTCAGTTTTCCCATCTTCCAAAGGGAGTTAATGATAGAAACTGCGTCACAGCACTTTTGTGAGAATGAAGAAAGTTAACATATTTATCTTACCAAACTGGTAGTCAAATGCATTTGTTGACTTAAATTAAATAGACTCTGTTTTTCGAGCAGTTTTAAGTCTACAGACATTTTTGCTTAGAAAGTATACAGTCCCTGTATGACCCTCCCCAAACACATGTCACTTGCTCGATTATCAGCGTGGTACATTTATGAAAATTGATAACTCAATATCGATACAGTATTATTAAAGTCTACAGCCTACCCAGATAGTGTTCGTCCTACCTGTTAGGTAGGATGTTTCCCAATTCTCCCTCCTCCCTGCCCCCTGCTTGATTTCCACTGAGTTTTCCTTCCCTCGTGCACATGTGTGCTCATCAGTTAGTTCTGATTTAATAGTGATTTAATAGTATGTACACGTGGTGTTTGTTTTTCCATTCTTTAGATACTTCCTGTAGGCCAATGGTCTCCAATTCCACTCAAATTGTTGTAAAAGGCATTAGTTTATCCTTTTAGCTGAGAAGTATTCCATGGTATACACACACCACGTTTTGTTCATCCACTCAGGAATGGATGGGCACTTGGGTGGAGTCTACATCTTTGCAATTGTGAATTGTGCTGCAGTAAACATTTGAGTGCAGCTGACTCTTTGATAAAGTGACTTCTTTTTCTTTAGGTGGATACCCCGTAGTGGGATTGCTGTATTGAACGGTAGGTTTACTTTCAGTTTTTTTGAGGAATCTCCGTACTGTTTTCCACAGAGGTTGTAGTAATTTTTAGTCCCACCAACATTGTATAAATGTCCCTTTCTCTCTGCATCCATGTCAGCATCTATTATTTTTGAAATTTTTAATACAAGGCATTCTAACTATGGTAACACGATATCTCATTGTGGTTTTGATTTGCATTTCCCTGGTGATTAGTGATACTGAGCATTTTTTCATATGTACTCTCTCAGGGGAGGGCACACTCGTAGCCCCTGCTCAAGCATTACAAAAGTGACCAATGTGGCCAAAAACCTTTGCACCCCCATCTAATTTTGAAATTTTTAACGGTCTATATTTTACATTAAGTTTCATCCTTTGTGTTATACGTGCCATGAGTTTTGACTAATGCATCATGTCCTATATTCACCAGGACAGAATCAAATGAAATAGTTTCTCAGCCCTAAAAAATGATCTGTTCTCCATCTATTCATCCCTTGCTCCTTCCCTGCAAACTCCTGGCAACCACTGATCTTTTTACTATCTCCATAATTTTATCTTTTCCAGAATGTGATTCAGTTGGAAATATATAGTACACAGCCTTTCCAGACTGGCTGCTTTCTCTTAGCAACATATAGTTAAGGTTCCTCCATGTCTTTTCACGGTTTGTTAGCTCATTTCTTTTTATCACTGAATAATGTTCCCGCGCATGAATGTACTACAGTTTGTTTAGCCACTCACCTATTGAAGGACATCTTGGTTCCATCCAGTTTTTAGCAATTACGAATAAAGCTGCTATAAACATTCCTGTGCAGGGTTTTGTGTGGATATAAGTTTTCAACTCATTTGAGCAAATTTCTAGGAGTGCAATTGCTGGACCATATGGCGGGATTATGTTTAGCTTTGTAAGACAGTGCCAAAGTGTCTTCCAAAGTGCTGTACTGTTTTGCATTCCCATAAGCCACCATGGAGAGTTCCTGTTGCTCCACAGTCTCACCAGTATTGGGTGTTGTTAGTGTTTTTGATTTTGGCCATTCTAATAGATACGTAATGTTATCTCCCTGATTGGCATCTCAGTTTGTTTGATGAACACATATGTATTAGCTTTTATGTACCAGGCAGTAGGGTCTGGAATAACATAGTCAAAGATGCCTTCTGGGAAGCTTGTGTTCCTATAAGGTGGAGGATGGGAAGGAGCAAAGCAGTGGGTCAATGTGTATGCTGTGTGATGGTGGTAAGTACGATTATGGAATAGAATAAGAGACAGAAGACTGCTGGTGTGAGGGCCACCATGTTAAATTGTGTGGTCAGAGAAGCGTCACTGAGAAGACCACCTGTGAGCAAAGACTGAAGGAGAAAAGGAATAAACCAAACAGACATTTGAAGGAGGTGCTGCAAAGACCCAGAGGGAAAAGCGAGCCTGGAGGTGTAAAGAACAGCAGGGAAACCAGTGTGAGAAAGTAGATGTTATGAGAGAGATCATGGGGGCCTCTTCATGGAGGAGCTGGTAGGACCTGGTTAGATCTTTGCATTTCACTCTAAGACAGATGGAAAGGTTTTGATCAGGTAAGTGACAAAGTATAATTTCTTCTTTTAAGCATCATTGAGAAACTATACTAAAAATAGGTTGTAGGGGGTCAAGGGTAGGAGCAGATAGACCAGGTAGGAAGTTATTGCAATAATCCAGGTGTGCAGCAGTGGTGCTTGGCCTGGGGTTGTGGAGCAGTGATTATTGGATACAAAGTGCCTGTATCATTGCTTGTCATAGGACTACAGTAATTATTATTTTCATGACTGATATCACATATAAAATATCCATATTCCCTCCCCTGTATTTCCCCAAATTCTGACATTCTAGTCTGATGTTAATTATTTGACTATTTTCAGCAAAATTATTATGGCTGTCGTTATGGCTCTTAAAAATATCAACCTCTCTGGGTTTAAAAAGTTGAAAAAGTTCCTATTATGATTAGATTTGCATGATGTTGCCAGGATATATCTTTTAAATATTTTTCCCCTATTGGAATATATTTAGCTCATTTAAAATATAATTCAGTTCCAATTTGCAATCCTTCAAGCTAGCAAGTCTAAGTGTCATGCGAAATAAAGGGAGAAGCTTGTTAAAGTTTCGGGCTCTAAAACATTTTTTTCTCCCCTGGGAGTACAAAATTAGGGGGAGGAGTGTGGTTACAAGAGTTGTCATTCAAAATTATGAATAGGGGGCACTTTGGTACGAGGTTCAGATCTCTGAAAGTGGGACTGAGGTGGGAAGATTGTGAGAGGATATAGCTCTCTCTCTTTTTTTTGAAACAAAAGATTAAATATGGAATGTTAAATGTTTAGCCAGCTGTGAGTGGAAGAAACTGAAATCAACTCTGTCATTTTTCTGCTCTTGTCTGGATAGGAGTACTGTTACAGGGTCCCAGGGAGGCGGCTAGAGCGCCAGGTGTGGAATGAATGAGGAGGAGGAACCCCAGAGCACCTCTCCAGTCATGGCACCTGACTGTGGCCTGATGAGGCCGTTGTCTAAACTGTCCTCAGTGATGACCTGTGTGTAGTTGCAAGCATAGACATTCTTTCACTTAAGGATTTACGGAACCTGCTCTATTATGTATAGGAAGTCTTCTAGGAGGTGGTGATACAGAGATAAATAAATTCCCTGCCTCATAGAACTTATATCACAGTGGGGAAGACAGGCAATGGGCATTGAAACAACTGATTATATATAATAGGAGAAGGGCAGGGTAAGGGATGATAGAATGTGCATTCAGGGAAGAGATCTCTGAGGAATTGACACAAAACCAAAGTACAGATATAGCAAAGATGCAAGCCACACAGGTATTCCTGGGAAAGCATTCCGGACAGAAGAAATTCTACGTGTAAAGGTCTTCGAGTGGAGCTTTCTGGTTTGTTCTAGGCATGGCAAGAAGGTATATGGCTGACCACCCTGAGGAGTGAGGAGAGGAGGCTGGGAGGCAGTGGGTGGACAGGCCGGGGAGGATGCTGTTTCCTTGTCATGGGAAGCCATGGATATTTGAGACCATCTAAGTGTTATGACCTGATTTTCATTTTGGGGAGATCAGACCACTGCACAGGGAGAGGAAGGGAGCACAAAACGTTATAGAGGGTCTTATCAGGCAACTATTGAAGAAGACCCATGATCAATCAAGACTTGGACTAACATAGCGGTGACCAGTTTTGAGATATAATTTGGATATAGAGGTGACAAGTTTGCTCCTGGACTGGATGTGGGATTAAAGGAAGGAAGAAAGGATTGGTTCATGAATAGCTGTGGGAACGGGGACAACATTTTACCTGATGAGGAATGCAAAGTTGGGAGAGAGAAGTTGGGGTGCAGGGAACTTCTTTTTAGATTTAGGAAGATAGGTTATTATTTTGTATTCACTGTAAAGCTCACATCAGTTCTGAGACATTAAAAAACAATTACTATTGTAATAAAAAAAAAGAGTATAACTTGAAATAAAATGGAGGTGGGCCATTAAACTTTACTCCCTATGATATGCACATATTATTTTCTGTAGCAGTGATTCCCAAAGAACATTCCGTGGCCCACTGATGTGCTTTAAGCCACCTTCTAAAGAGTCTCAAATTTATGAAAATAGACAGGTGTTTCCTTTATTCGTAATTAAGGAAAAGTCAGAGTTTGTGTCTTATGTTTATAACTAAGAGGGTTTAAAATTTCTTTAATTTAAAAATTTTTTCTTTTAAAAAATAGTTTTAAAGTATTATTATTTTTTAAATGTTGCCCAGGCTGGAGCAAGATTTAAATGCAGTGGCTATTCACCAGCTCAAGCTATCATCTTGCCTCGGCCTCCTGAGTAGCTAGAAGTATAGGTACACTCCTCCCCCCCCCAACTACTAAGAGGATTTTGTTTTGCTTTGTTTTTCTAGTAACCTAGGATATTAATGTTTGTTATTTATACACCAAAAATATCGAATTTCTAGAGCTTACAGAAGAGTAATTCAATTTTGTGCTTAGAAGTGTTGACAATTCTTGACAATGTTCCCTCAGTTTTAGGGGAGGACAATTTGTTACCAATGAACCAGAAATGTCCTCCTGAGTGGGGTAGGGGTTTTTATTGCTGTTATCCTTGCTTTTTAATTATAAGTTAATTTTTAGTTTAGCTTAATCATTATCATTTTATTTTCTTATGGGATGTATCACTAAGCTTGCACTGTATAGAGGTGGATAATTTGATCCAATGGTATTTCTAGATTATAATATCCCCAAAGCACTGAATCCCAATGTATTGTAATTTGAATATGAATCATCCATCCCCCCTATTGCTAAAACAGATGTCTACATAATTTCCTTCCGGCATCCCCCAACATACTGAAGCAATGCCACTTCACTGTTATCATTGAATTCGTTTTCCCTGGAAGAAGTGGTTAGGTAAGGGAGGGAGATTATGGAGTCTCTGCTATGATCAAATAGTTTTAGTTGAAAACTATTGGTAAACAGTTAAATCTTCATTTCTTCTACTTTTCCTCCTGTAAGGAGGCATGATGGTGATGAGTTTCATGCTGTATTTTTTTTTTCTCTGCAATTAACCAGATAAACAAAGAAAGGTGAATACAAAGACATTCAAAATTTAGGGAATCTTCCATATGGTTCACTTAGAGTCAGCTAGGTTTGCAATTAAGTTTTGACTGCCCTGATTAATTACTATTTAATCACTGACAAGTTACCTAACTTCACAGCCTCCATTTTTTCATATGTAAACTGGGCTAACAATACTTTCTACCTTTAAGTCTATGGTGAGAACTCAATGCGATGCTAATATTAGTAATGACAAAATATACAAACTTTGTAACAGGACAGGCACTGCTAGTTAAAGTGCTTTGCAAACACATCATGAGAAGATGATAATACTAACAATATTTAGCCAGTATAACTGACCCGATTGCGGGAATAATAATAATGATTTTAAAAATCATTCTGGTCAATGCTAATAGAATAATTTTAGTGAGACTGATGGATTCAACCTTTTTATCAAAAGCATGACTTTTGGATGTGAAGAATAAGTGATGACTTGATGTGGTGTAGAAAAACATATTGTAGCGTATCTTTCCATTTTTATGGGAGAAGATTAATTACGGAGACTCTGTTCATATGAGAGAATGTATTAATGGTCAAAGATGAAATCTGGCATCAAGAACATACCTTTTTAAGTGGAGCAAAAGCCATTTATTCTACAGAGATAAATGCTGAAGGTTAAAGAAATTTGTTAGCTTAGCCTAGTCAGCAGACACTGACTCAAATGGTTTTCTCCCTATTTATGCAAGAAAGACTAAAATTTGTTTTGACAGATGTGGGAAGTAGCGGTTAACTGCCAGCTTATTTTGTTAAAAGCTACCCAATAGAAAGATTATTTCTGATTATCAGAAATTTTATCTGAAAAAACCCATACACCAAGTGCTAAGGGGACTGTGACAAGAATCTGGGAAGCCATCTTGACCCAAGAACAGAAAGACAATGAAGAATCATCAGTGAAGGCCGAGGTGGAAAGACCCCAGGTAACAGGGGGTGGTCCAGGAACACACACGGATGGGAAAGAAAACTAACAGATGGGAACAGTAATTCCCCTACGTCCTAGTGTATAAAGACATTATTATTAACATTTATACTTTCACATTTTATTAGGCGCTTACAACATAACAATGCATTTCAACATGGGACCAGGAGGGAAGAGGTGAGGGAAGCGTTCCAAGTTGGCAAAGAGCGTTCCAGATTGCCTTGACTCATGTTTTTGCCAAGTCCAGTTTCTCCCTAACTCCCGCAGCTCTGCTAAACCCCCTTGGAAAGGAAATTGGACCGTGATCTTCCCCCAACATCATTTCTCCTTGTTCTTTGCCCCCTTAGACTGTCAAATACAGCACTGCCCTCCTTTTTTCTCCCCTCCCACTGGCTTGTTTGCCAAGGTCAGTACATGGGTGGTGGAAGGAAATTTCAATGCTTATATTTAAGCAGTGGTTTACTAACTAGAAAACCCCCCAAATGTGGGCAAGGTTTTAAATAGGACACGCAATAGTCACTCAACTTTGTGCACGAGTAAATGAGTCTTTGTCAATAGTTATGATCATGCCTGGTGTTACTCTTACGTAGGAGTTCAGAGATTTGTTGGTGAAACATCGCTCCTTGATGGCGAAATGGGCAGATGTTTCACAAAGTCCCTTAAGTCTAAGTGGTGCTCAAGGTTTTGTGGAATTGCAACGAGAAAAAGAAATTTTGAGGTTGTGAGAAGCGATTATATCAGGAGCTAAGGCTAAGAGATGTGAGGTTAGTTGTAAAATGTATTTCTAAAATCATAAGCTGTTTTAGGAAGTTACATAGATGAATCCCAGCCCAGGGACAAAAAAGATTAGGCTCTGATGATAAGTTGTAAGACATCACGCTACCCATGTCAAAAAAGCCATTTCCTTTCTTTCCGCCATTTGCTTCAGATAAGATGTGCAAGAGACTGAGGAATTTCTCTTTCCACCGCTGTGATAAATGTCCCACACTTATATAAAATGAAGCGCAGTAATACCAAAATTGGTTGGTTTCATGATGCTTCCTGAGCCTAACTCTTATCAGGTTGAGGGTCACAAATGGCCTGGATCCCAACTCTGTTGGTCCTATGTGGTGGAAAAAGCATGGCTGGGCCCTGGCTGTATACTCCTGACCTGCTGCCTAATTCTGGAGCATCCTGATTCACAGCTTAGGAATGGAACAGTCTAGAAGGATGCTAGGAGGAGATGGATGAAGTCGCTGATTCTGTTGATTTCCTTTTTCTCACCTTAAGTACAGTTCATTCCCTATGACTTTTTCATAGAAAGTGCGTCTGTCATTCTTCATAGTAATGTTTTTATACACAGCTTGTTTCCCATTGTGTTGCCATAACCACCTAACAGACAGACTACAAGTATTCAGCTTACTCCTCCAAGGACAGCTACTCCCAAAGTCAACTTTTAATAAGGAGCAAATTTTTTTTCTATGAAGTCATGAGTTCATAAAGTCTTAAAAATGTGAAAGGTCTCACAACAATTAAGTCCACAATGCAGAAAGGGACGAAGTGCCACCACTTCCCGTGTCCCTTCTGACAGGCGCTACAGAGAGAGAAGCAGCAACAACAAAGCCTGTGACGTCTGGTTTGTTCAAATATTTTTAAATTAAACTTTGAGAATTATCAGGATCAGGTCAGTTTTGAACCAGCACTTGCATTGAGGCCAAAGCCTGGTTAAGACAAGACCTCAGAGCTGGAACGTCTGTATTTGCATCCCTGCTGCCAACCACCAGTGGTGTGATGTTCAGTAAATTGTTTCATCAGTCTGTGTCTCATTTTCTCTGCGAGTAAAGTGAAGACCATAATGGAATGAACCAAGGGGGACAGACTTGAAGAATTAACATAGAGTTCATAGACGAGTACCCAGTGCCTCAACATGGTAGTTACTATGTGAATGGTAGTTGTTACCACATCGGACTAGTTTTTTAAGACTAAGTCTTAAGTGTTACCAGGTCAGTTATCCCCTGAAAATAACTAAACTACCTCTCTGTCTAAGGTCAGCCTTCTATAAAATACGAGGATACTAGGGCCTCCGTTGTAGGTTCAGTATGATGGTTATATTATGCATATTATGTAAGTGTTAAACCCAGCTACATGCTTGTTACCACTATCATCATTTTCCTTTTGTTGTAATCTCAAAGCATGCTACCTCCTGGTTTTTCTTTTGTTTTTACAAAGACAGGGCCTTGCTCTGTCTCCCTGGTGGGAGGACAGTGGCACAATCACAGTTTACTATGACCTTGAACTCCCTGGCTCAACCCCTTCCTCCTCATTCTCCTGAGTGAACAGGACTACTGCAAGCGCATGCCACTGTGCCTACCCAATTTTGAAATATTTTTTTCTTGTAATGCTTACTTATTTTGGTTTTTATTTCGTATTATTATGAGCATACAAATGACTAGGCTGCAGTGTTTGCATTAGTTAGGTCAGATCCCTGTTGTAGCTGTGTCCTTGAACGTTTATTTTTTAGAGACATGATTTTACTATGTTGCCCAGGCTGGTATTGAACTCCTGGCCTCATGGAATCCTCCCACCTCAGCCTCTGGAGTTGCTGAGATTATAGGCATGAGTTACTGTTTTTGACTATTTAATGTTATTCTTAAAATTTTAGACATGCACAAAAAGTCATTCATTTCATTCTTTAGTATTATTTAAAGAATTCACATATTTGCTTACTCTGGAACGCTTGCGATTGTGTTTACTAAAACATATGGATGTTTACTATAAATGTTTCATTCCTAGGATCTGCCTCCACATGTGCCTATTAGGCATAATGGTAATATTTTAACTCTGGTATAGTAACGCACGCTATATAAATGTGTATAATGTGCCTCACAAGATCATTTTCATCCTCATGTTAATCATTGGAATAAAATGCAAATATTTAATTGAATGTAAAAATTGATCCTATACATATTTATTGGCTTTATCTATTCTCAGGGTACATTCGGTATGATTACTACAAGCATAATTTCAGCTGATTTCTATAAAGAAGATTTCACAGTCACCTGGAGTAATAGCCTACAGTCGTCATTATGGAAAGCCCCCCAAAGGAGCTTGCAAAATCTTGGGAGGATTTCTTAAATCTTATGGGGGGAAAAAAAAAGAAAGAAAGAAGAGAAAGAGGAGATTTCTCCTCAAAAAGGAAATCTGAAAAGGTAGCCTTCGAAGGCAGGGAGGGCTTAATTTATTGACATTTAAACTCTTATTCCCAGGTTTCTTTTTTCATTGTTCACTTTACATTCCTATGTGCTTCATTTCAACAGTGCTTAAAAATTGCTGCATATTCTTAAGCCATGAAAACGGATGCAAATTGAGATGTAAGATTTCTGTGCTTTAAAAGTAGCTGCAAGAAACATTTTTTTTTAAAATAGGATTCCATATGAATGAGGGATAAAAATCAGCGTATCCAGAAACCCAGAATACAATAGAGTAGGCTTCACAATTAGAAATTAGAAGCCAAGTGGCTTGATTTTGTTTCTGTCAAAATGAATACTGAAAATTTCACTGGGTATAGGCTTTCGCTTTTGAATGTTTTAGAGGACAGCCAGCAGCCAGAGTACCGATGAAACATAATGGCACGAGGCCAGCTTTGTGAACCCCAGATCTCGCTGTATGTTCATTAAGATGACCACCTGAGAGTTACAGTCTAGTGTTTCTCTTGCCATCTTGCAGACTGTAAACCAAAATATTTTACATAAAATGCACTTTTTTCCCCTTGAAGTTCCGTTTTGTTGACATAACAGAAATTCAGAGTTTGCATCATTAAATTTGACTATAAAGGGCCTATGATACTGTACTTTGTCGTATTTATGTTTTTAAGTAATAAAACAATATACTTTTGAGGATAAACAGAAGCTCTGAATTGCACGATTTCAACTCATTTGCAATGTGACTTGTTTCACATTACCCATAGTACACTTCTGCCACTCCTAAGACAGAATGTGTACTATTGTTACACTGCCTATAGAATGGCAAATATTTTGACACTTACAGTTCATGATATCTGAATACAATACAAAGCCCTAGTGACCACCTAACAAAATTTTCATGTAATTTTTAGACTTTTGGACAAGGAAAAGAGAAATCAATGATGCAATCTAGAGTCATTTCCCTGGGAGGCCTTTACTGGATTTGGCTTTTTTGAGAGCCTATTTGGAGGTTGTGGCATGAACCAGAGCACCCAAACTAAAGAATGGGCCTCCTCTATCTGGGAAGGTTATTCTTTTCAATTGAGCATGTGGGTTCAAGAGGGAGATACACAGAGCGGCAGGGGCAGAAGGGGACACCTGCCTAGCCAGCCAGGGCAGCCCAGTCAACCTGGTGGTCAATGGGGTAACAGATGTTACCGCCAGGTCTCCCTCACATCCAGTGCCTGGGAAAGGTATTCAACAAGTTCTTCCCCATCCATGAGGATGATCAGACAGGATTCCGTAACATTACTTACAAACGTTCTTACCTAATCTTTATCAAGGATTTTCACACAAAATTACTCATTTTAAATCTTTATTCTTGTGTCCTCTTTGGGGCTCCTTGGATGAGTTGTAGCTCTTCCTGCATATCCAATCACACCTGCTATGCTCACATGTTTATGCTTACGCTCACAGACAATCCACATGGATTAGGAAACGTGGAAAATTAATGTGACTTGCTTAAAAAACCTACTACTTGTACAGCTATGGAAAACCTCTCTGTTTTTCTATCGATTCTGCTATCCATCAATATTCAGCAAAAGTTGAAAATACTCATTCCATAAAGTCTTCTCAAGACATTCCATTGCATAAAATCATCTCAAAATATTTCATTTCTCCCAAACAGTACTTATCATCTCCTTTTGCACCTGGAAGGTGAGTTCGACCTCCCTGAGGAGCCGTGTATGCTTAGGCAAGCCAGTTCACCTCTCTGAATTACTTTTCCTTAATTTCCAAAATAAGAACAAAACTACTGGGCTTGGTCTCTCTCATTGGACTGTAGTGAGGTCCTGCATGAAAATTCCGAAAGGGAAACTGCCAAGTACTCTCATTACCCAAAGAATGAACACGCCTGCGTGGTGTATACAGCGCTCCTAGCAAGATAGGCAGTCCTGGGTCTCAGGATTCTGCCGTTCTTAGAGAGTAACTTGTAACTCTTCAGCTTTTATAGACACTTACTCCTATTTTCTTTATTTATTCAGCAGGCCTTTGTTGAATGTTGCCATCCTGAATGATGAGGTCAAGGTGTATATATGGTAACATGTGGAGTGTCTGAAAACAAGAGGTGTGTGGGTCTCACTTTCGGTACCTGCCCTTGCTTTTGAGCTTCCTGAGACCTAGTCAGGAGCTACAAGATCAGATTGCACAGCGTCTGTGCCTGGTCTCTGGAGGGAAGAACCAGCGTCCGCTCTGCCCCTGACACCACGTGCTGTGATGAGGGAGGGGCCACATCTACTTCCATCTTCAAATGCCAATAGCTCACCCTGCATTCTTTGGGATGCAAAAGAGATCCACTTATCTCTTGGGTTGCAAAAGACCATTTTTAGCCCTCTAGGAAATGCCAGCTTCTTCAAGTCATTTTTTTTGGTAGTTATTCACTATGTCCCAGGTTTTTTTGCACTCTTATACAGAAAATTTTTCTGATCATATTTTTCTAACGTTCTTACAAAGGCCACTGTGTTAGAACAAATTCCAAAGACGAAACATGACGGCGGACAACACCTGTAGGAGGCGATAGGACATGTTCTTATTCCTTTTGTGGTCACTGTCCTGAAGCTCCCAGGGTCAGATGGGACCACGTCTGACATAATTTCACAGACTCCCCTGTCTGCCTTGCTGCAGTCTCACTGTATAATACTTGGGTGAAATTCTCTGCTGTTTCTACATACTTCAACATAATTAGTGTTCTGAAAATAGGCTACTGATATGGCTTGGAAAGTTTTCCATCTTAAATTGTACACAGAGAAAAGTTAATGTTCTAAATATGAGTATCTAATTAATCTACAAAGTGATGATGGTCTATTCCATATAGTCGGTGCTTGGGATCCTTATTCTTCATTCATGCAAAAACCGTTCCACAATCTAAGAATATAGAATTATTAAAACACACACATTCTAAACCTTGTGGCTTATTCCTGGAAATAATTACATTGATTGAGGCGCTGTGTATTTGAACCAGAGTGTTTTTGTGAGTTGCTGCAGGAGAAAATGGTTAGGCTTCATAAATCTAAATCGAGGGACTAAGAAAAAAAGAAAAGGTCTATAAAGCTACGAATACCTATTCTAGTAAAAAATGCAAAAATTTCAATAAAGAAATAATTGGTAATCTTGAATTCAGTGACAGAAAATTATAAATCTGTCTCTTTTATGAAGTCTCTGGTGTGAAATATGGATGAGTTGAGGTTATAAAAAAGCCTGTTTACCAGCAGGAGCTTAAATCAACAGCTTTGAACATGATAGTTCAGAAAGTAGCAGGGAGCCCGGTTTCTGTCCTAGACAACACTGGTATTTATTTATTTCATTTTTAACTTACCCACTGTATTCCTTCCTTCTCCTGCCCTGCCCCTCCCTGTCTTTGCCCTTGGTTAAAATAAACTGAGATAGCATTAAATCTGTCTGCCCCGGTTAATTACTTCAGTCATGTGCTGAAGCGTTCAGTTCCAACACCTTCTCTCTATGGGGTCTGAAGACACAGCTTAGTATCAGCGAGCATCTCAGTTGCTGCACATCTTCAAACCGTAAAGACCACGTCAAGTGCTCCAAGGAATAATGAAATATTAATTTTCAGACAAAAAATTAAGTGGCTTAAAGAAGAAGCTGGTGTTATCCCATGAGTGGCTTTTAAGACGTTGCTATCACTGCTTTGAGCGTATCTATTCTTAGCTATTCCAACCACACGTAATGAACCCTAAGTAACTATCGGCCTTGAACTGCACTGTACACAGATGGAAACCACCAATCCCTTCTTGTGTGGGAGGAACGCTGGGGGGGGGGGGAGAAGCCTCCCCTTTTGTTATCCAGTCTTTTGTTGTTTGACAACATCACTCCAAGATAAAAGCCCTGTTACTGTTTTGTAAACACTGGAGGAAAAAAAAAAAACAAATGGCATTTAATGCTTAAAGAAATAGTAACACCCAAATATGTTGTAATTATGCATCTGGATTTGGGGACGCTGCGCCATACTTATTGCACTAAATACTTTATTTGTGAAAAGAAAACCACACATGCCGAATGGAAACCTTTCCCCCATTCATTCAGACAACAATGATTAACAGAGTAGCTTTTGTGTTTTAGGGTTGACACATCAATGATCTTTGTTATCCAAACTTTTAAAGAAGATTGTGATAAAGATGGATAGAAATAAGTTGTCATAATAAATGACCTCAACACCACTGGCATTCAGAAAACATTAAGCCATAATAAAGTAGAAGTATCAGGAAGTAAAACAATAACTTATTTTTGGTCATATATTGCTGGCCTTGAAATTGAAAACACCATTCAGAAGTGTTATAATAGGCTAGATGTGGTGGTTTATTCTGTATTCCTAGCACTCTGGGAGGCCAAGGTGGGTGGAACTCCTGAGCATAGGAGTTTGAGACAAGCCTGAGCAAGAAATAGACCCTGTCTCTACTAAAAATAGAAAAACTAGCCTGGAGTGTGTTGGGTGCCTGTAGTGCCAGCTACTCAGGAGGCTGAGGCAAAAGATTCGCTCAAACCCAGTGTGAGGTTGCTGTGTGCTATGATTCTGCAGCACTCTACCCAGGGCAACAGAGTGAGACTCTGTCTCAAAAAAGAAAAAAAGTGTTATAATAATATTATGGCATCAGCTTTTCTATTTCATTACCAATTTTTCTGCAGACTAGAAGTCCTGTGAATATTTAATTGACTCTCATGGAATAATTATTGGTAAACAATATGTAGGACTGGGAAAGGATAGACAGAGGAGGGCAGAAGCTTAGGAGGCAGTCACAGTCAGACTGGCTTTGGCATGATTTCTGATGCAGACATGGTGCCTGTGGACAGTCAAAGCTGATACCCCATCAGCAACCCTTAGAAAAGCCACACAGAGGACGGCGGAGGAGCCCTGAATGAGTTGAATGTGGGCTACATGGGATCCCTTTTCTCATCACTAATTTTATGAAATGTACACGGCCCACGTGGATCACACACACACACACATTAGGTTGAGCGACATGACATCATGAGAATCTCTTTTCTGTTAATGTTCCCAGAAGTCTTTGATAGAATCGATACTCATAGTCCTGATTCATTTCAAAAAGTACATCTGTCTACAATACAGTGAAAGCTTGTAGAACCCATGTTTTTAAGGCTTTTCCATTTGATACTCAAGAGCTGCATGGCCACACAGGCTGATGCACAGGCTTAGCTAATGCTTGCTGCATGTGACATTTATTGCTCAGAATTGGTATTCAGACTGCAATTGCTATTAGAAAGATTTACTAGGCTCGGCACCCGTAGCTCTACAGTTAGGGTGCCAGCCACATATACTGGGGCTGGTGGGTTCGAACCCAGCCTCAGCCTGCCAAACACACAACAATGACAACTTCAACCAAAAAATAGCCAGGTGTTGTGGTGGGCACCTGCAGTCTCAGCTACTTGGGAGGCTGAGGCAAGTGAATTGCTTAAGCCCAAGAGTTGAAGGTTGCTATGAGCTGTGACGCTACAGCACCCTACCTGGGGGTGACATAGTGAGACTCTGTCTAAAAAAAAGAAAGCAAGATTCACCTCTTGACTTTGTGGAGTAAACATGATTCCAAGTTCATGGTATCCAGAAGCAGCCCAGGCTATCCAAGTGTGGATTCTTCCTAATTAGCCTCTCTTTTAGATGGTTTAGTCTGCTGTTAACTCTCTGCTCTTCGTGTTGTGGTTCTAGATTTGTTTGGCTTAAAATTTAGTTTATTTCTTTATAAGATAATAGGACAAATTCCATTTGGATTTCTCTGTGGAGCTTCAATTTTGATAGTGTCCCTAGAAGCAGACTGGGGAAGCAGGGCTGGAGTGTTGAATGATTACACTTGCAATTTGGGGTCACCTACACATAGAAGGAACAGGCAAGAGAGAGGGAGGAAAGTCTCAGAGATGGCTGCACGGCACCCCCATTAGTCTCGGGCGCGGCATTGGCCAATTCACAGGTGCGCACTGATCAGGGCTTCCCCTGACACTTTCCCCAGGTTGTCACTATCATCATACCTCCTGTGGTACACACACACCATGGACACAGAACACAGGGACACTGAGGAACTCGGGGAGCAGTGCATGTTTAGCGGCCCTGAAATGACCCCTTGTCTCTTACAATAACACACCCAGCAACACTTAAAACTGAACTAAAAATTGGATTTTTGACCCCAAATGTCAAAGGATTCAGCACCCAACGGTTGTCTCTTTTCACTACCAAAAAGTAAACTCTAACAAAGATCCCACTTGGGGCAGGATGTAGATAGCGGGAGGGGGGCAGGTGGGTGGCTGGTGAGAACTTCTAGTACTTTCTGCTCAACTTTGCCATGAACCTAAAACAGCTCTAGAAAGTGAGTGTCGTCTGCTTAAAACGGGTTTGGAGCCAATATTCCATCTATGTGAATAGAGATGACATCTTTGCATTATTTGGAAAGAGTTGGTCTTATGCTTCAAGTAGATCTCGTACTTGTCATCACTTACCTGTTGAAGACTGTGCACGCACCACTTAAGGACATTAACAATCCCAAGCCAAATTTTTCCACTGTGGTTGGCTGAATACCGCTTCCTCTGAAGTTAAATCCCTGTGAAGAAAATGGTAAAGGTGTGATATTTCTTACATTGTCTTTTTAGTCAAAGCAGCTGAATTAATGACTGGGATTGGTAAGATTGTGAATCATAAAGGTGGCTGTGTAGAAATATAGGATTCCTGTTGTTGTTTTTTTTTTTTTTACATATGAATAGTAATTTGGAAAGGAAATAAACAGAAAATTATACAGAAAAGGAGGGAAAATAGGAGGGCAATTTTCTTTAAGAAATCCTTAATATTAAAGATGTAAAATTAAAACACAAAATTGGTTGTTTTTCTGTTCTTACACATTCTTATATCTATTCATGTGTTTTTTGAATTATTTTGGTAAAGAATACATTATGTTCTTATTGGCCATAGAGTGACCTGGAATACACCAAATCTAAATCAGAAATGAGATAGGGCACTAGAGTGTAGAGTGTGGGTAAGGTTGAAAGTTTATTTGACAAAATGCACGTCAAACAATCTTACTCAATTATCAGAAAAACACAGGCATAGCTGGACCTAGTCACACTCACCAAGAATAGCACATGCTTTAGAAAGAGTTAAGAAGTTATGCAGCCAGAATCTTTTTAATCTCCATCTCATACGTGTATTGTATGCAGCTACCCGGGATGTAGAAACCAGAAAAACAGAATCTGTAATGTGAAACGCGGGTGTTTAGAATGTTGAACAAAGAATTTGACACTATTCCTCATTTCATAAACAGAATTTTCAGAATCTGACAGCCACAGCCTCCAACTCCGCTCAGAATGATCAGCTTGGAACCGAGAGAAGACATTTAAAAGTTCTGACACGGTCTGCTGTGATGTGGCAGAGTCTTGTGTAGCCAATGGATTCCCCTACAAAGTTTGTTTTCCCAACTATAGACTTTTTTCCCCCTACCCACTTCAAATACATAGATTTCTTAAAAATCACTTTTGCTAGATAGTGAAATCATTGAATCACTCAGAAACTCTGTCAGCACAAGCAGTTTGAGGATTCCTGAGTGATAGCGGCGCTAACTTATAAAGAAGTCTGAGACTTAGAGGAAAGTAAACTCTCCCACAAAGTACAGAGGAGTTAGTTCAGATAAGCACAGGGCACCCCCTCTTTCTCTTGTCTCTGGCTCTTTTCCAGTTGAGTTAGTAGTAAAAAAAGTTGAATTCAGGGAAGAAAGAACTGAAACACAGGGAATTCTGACTTCACCAAGGTATTGGGTGGATTGCAGGGCCAGCCTGGCATCCTCCCTCGTACTCAGGATAAAAGGGAACGCCGTATTCTACGGATGTGATTCTGGCTGCCCATCTCCCCAGAAAGGAACAAAGCATGGGGATGTTTATAAACACACACAAAGAGACGGATGACCTCCGTGAAGGACAGGGAACCCCACCACAGAGATACAGAAAGGGGGATAAAGGGACAAGGAGTCTGCCACAGTGTAAAAAGAAGAGTTTGGAACTAAATCTAAGCTGCTAAACGGCAGATGAGAAGGGTCATTGTTCCCCTGAAAAAGATCAGGGCTTCAGCATTTAAAGTGAAAATATACTTAGGAAAGCCCTTCCAGGCTTTGCTTATTTTTTCCAGGGTATTCTATTATAATGTTGCCCTGCCTACTAATGAGAGGAACGTGTGGAAAGGGGCCACGGGGTGGGGGTGGGGGGGAGTGGGAGAGAAAGACAGAAAGGAAGGGGGGAGGGACAGAGTGACAGAGAGAGAGAAACCATCCGCATTCCTTTTTTTTTTTTGCCTTTTTAAAAGACAGCTTAGAATTTAGATTTTCTGCAGTTCCCAAACTTCTAAAGGATTCCCTGTTTGCTTTTTTTTCTTTACCTATGACTAACAGCAAGAAAAGTTCCAGAAGAAGTCTCCTAGGGACGTCTTAAACAGGAATGAAGATAGGCGGTTAGGAGAAAAAAAAATAAAAAGGAAAGAAAACCCAGAAACATGTAAAACAGAAACAGAATAAACACACTAGCCCCGTCCAGCAAGGTGCGTCTGTCTGATTCACTCCAATTTCCCCGCAGCCACCAGCTTCCCAGCCCAGCTGCTCAACTGCTCGTGGCATTCACTTTTCAAACTTGAATTTTCCAGGCAGATGCCAGGCATACCTGAGACCCCTTATTGACGGGCATGATTAGCCATGCTCGTTAGGCATAGCAACCACGGGCTCGTCTCCGCACCGAGACCTTATACTTGAACAAGTCCTTCTGATTTACAAACTCCGGCGCCGCGGTAATAAAGAGGGGACATGATGAGACTCGACAGGACGGTAAGCTTCCTGCACAAGTGCGGACAGCTGAAGAGGCAAGAAATAATACAGTTGTCACGGAGCTGTTTCACCTCAACACCGAGCAAACAAAAAGCCTCGTTCATCAGTTCAACTCTTCGGCTGGATTATCCTCACCCGGTAATTGATAAATGGGAAAACCAGAGGGCCTCCACTCGGGGGCTCATAAAACACATGAATATTCATATCGCCTCCTTTGGTCAAGAACCATCCTCCTAAGGCAGGCGTTCCAAGAGGAATACAAATAGTTTCTTGCTCAGCAGTAAAATACTGCTTCCCTTTTAAGGCCTGTTTTCTCCTATTAAAAGGGAAAGTTAGCAAGCCACAGAGGACGTGCGCGCACCGAACGCAGGTAAGTGACAAATGGCGCCGCAGGAACTGCTGTACCTCGGCTTTTTAGTGCAGCCGCGTTTGGAAAAATATTAAATCTTTCAAGGCAACAGAGAAAGCTGGGCCCCAGTATGCGACATTTTCAACCCTGGAAATAGTCCGTCTCCGCATGGAGAAGAATAATTTATTTTTCAACAAAACCTTAACATCTGAATTTCTGAGCTGCTGGACACAAACTGGCTGGCTGGTGGGTGCTACTCTGGAAACCCCTGAAGTAGTGTCCGCCTTAAAGTCAATGTGGAACGCACTGCCGCTTATTAATAACATCCATTTAGAAATACTCCCAAGTGAAGTACATGGTGTTTGTGTTAATTTCATCTTTAGAAACTGTATCTACATTTACAGTGAAATAAACTCCCTGCGCTGAATAACACCAATGAAAGCAGGAAGGCACAGAAAATCCAAATGTTAAAAATAGAAGTCTGCTTTCAGCACATTTGTAGTTAGAGCGATTGGGGGAAACTAGTCATATGAAATGAAGAATGTGTTCACAGTCTTCTCTCTTGTAGAAATTGATTTTCATATGTGACTTTTCCTTAAACCAGAGCACCTGTTGCTAGATCTCTGCTATGATATAAAAATCATCCATTATCCCAGAGCTCAAGGATAAAAGCAAAGCAAAAACTCAACAGTTTAGGAAAAGAATGATGTATTGAGCTGTATCGAAATGTTCACCGTAAGGATATTTATCAACATTATTTAGAATATTGGTGAAATGCTGACCATTAAAGGTAAATGGGACTGGTCATAAAAATAGGGTAGAGTAAATGAGATATGCCCGTAAAATGAAATTTCAGGCAGAAATTAAAAGAGCGTGAAGAATAATTAAGGTGTGCAAGGTCTCATGCTGTATTTATAAAAGGGATTCAAAATCACTTATGC
The DNA here is from genome assembly GCA_963574575.1 of Galagoides demidoff. NCBI lineage: Eukaryota > Metazoa > Chordata > Mammalia > Primates > Galagidae > Galagoides > Galagoides demidoff. The sequence continues at coordinate 16,738 of CAUYQV010190398.1, read as the reverse complement.
AGTGTGTGTGTCATGCGTCACCTAAAGGCAGGGTTACAGTCTGAGAAATGTGTCGTTAGATGATCTTATCGTTATGCAAACATCAAAGTGTACTTAGCAAACCTAGATGGGATAGCCTGCTCTCCGCCGAGGCTACATGGTATTGCTTCGAGGCTTATAAACCTGTACAGTATGTTATTGGCTGAATTCTGCAAGCAACTGTGACACTATGGTATTTGTGTACATATACAAAAACCTTACAATAAGCAAAAATGACATTAGGCTTTTATGGGATCATTGCAATCTACTGACTGAAATGATATTCTATAGCACAGGATAGCATTATCTCATTAAAAAAATAACCTCGAAAGAAATATATCTTTTTTTTTTTTTTTGAGATGGAGCCTCAAGCTGTCCCCCTGGGAAGAGTGCCATGGCATCACAGCTCATAGCAACTTCCAACTCCTGGGCTCAAGCGAGTCTCCTGCCTCTGCCTCCCAAGTAGCTGGGACCACAGGCACCCACCACAACGCCCGGCCATTTTTTGGCTGCAGCCATCATTGTTGTTTGGCGGGCCCGGGCTGGGGATTCGAGCCAGTCACCTTAGGTGTACATGACTGGCGCCTTAGCCGATTGAGCCACAGGTGTCGAGCCCAAAAGAAATATATCTTAATGCAGCTAACAACTCATCTAAATGTTAAAATGTTGGTGAGGACTTTTCAATTCCCAGGCTCTTGCCTGAAACATTTTTAAAAAATACTTCATTTTGCCTGATTGTTCAACTTGAGTCCCCGTCTCTCAATTTTTGTTTAGTAAGGGTTTGATTTTAAATTGCCTCTTGTAAATTTATGTTAGTTTTGTCTGTCTGACTAGATCATCCACAATTTGAAGATAGTAAAAAGTTACCTGTGTATATTTGTTCTATTTTTCTATGTTTGCAATAATGTCCTGCACGTAACAGAGTATCAACCCACCTTCTTGGTGATGGTTCTTTGACTTTTCCTTATGTGGATGCTAATGAATGTTAAAGTGTAATTTCTTTTTTTTTTTTTTTTTTGCATTTTTTGGCCAGGGCTGGGCTTGAACCTGCCACCCCTGGTAGATGGGGCTGGCACCTTACTCCTTGAGCCAGAGGTACTGTCCTTAAAATGTAATTTCTCAAGGAAAACCTAGGAGGATAAAGAATCTCTCTATAGGAGTAGCACCAATTTCCTTTTCATTCTCCATCAAAATTTCAAACCGTCCAGTGATTTGGTTTCTATTTTACTGAACAACTTTTCTGCAAATCTTCTTTTACATAGAAAATGCAAATAATTGCTTTTGTACAAAATAGAAACATGAGGAGGAGGAGGTAATGGTCCCTTACTACCCTTCGTATCAATGAACATTGTTACTAATTTAGCATATAATTATTAGGCCACATTTAACTGTATTTAAAACCTCCACGCCCAAAATTTTATTATGAAATTTTCAAACCTGCAGAAAAGCTGAAAGTATATCATACACACCCAGAGACACTCTACTGAGATTCTACCATTAAATTTTACAATATCCTACCTTAAGCTTTTTGAATGTAAAACAAAATGAATGCTTTTTATTCCCGCATCTCTAAATGACTTCCATTTACAGACATGCAAACTCTGTAGTGAAAAGGAATTCTTCCAGAAGAAGAAAACTGTCACTTCTATTTTTTTCTGATTCTCTGAGGACTTCAGACTTGGGAGTGAAAAAGAGGCTCGTAATGAAACAGGATGAAGGCTTGACAGAAAGTGAAATCCCTGTCCTGCCTGCTTGACGCCACCCCCAACCCAAACCGAGGCTACAGAGAAACTTCACGTGTGTTCTCACACTGCTGTTTGTTGATTAATGTACCATCTAGCTTTGTTTCTGTGAATGCTGCCGACACCTGCTAGGTAGTGGTCTTTCTAGGTTCAGCCCTGAATGGATCTAGGGCTTGTAAGTGCTGCAAACTTTATGTTCAATTCTATCTCAATCAGGAACCCAAAGCAGCTGGTTTCCTACAATTGCTGATGTCTGAATCTGCACACAGGTTTGTGCACCATTGCATAACAAATCTCCAGATGAACCTCAGGACAAATCTTCTAGAATTCCAGAGTGGAGACTTGACAGCTTTTAATTTAACCAATGATAAGTAGTTAAATAGAATGGGCAGAGAAATGGCAAATTAAAAAAGTTCTTTTGAGAGGTACGGGCAGCACGGCAGTTCCAAAACGGCCACTGAACCTCAGATGTCTTATCTTCAAAACGGGGCTTATCCAATATTCCTCCCAAGCATATTTTCATTTTATCTCAGGAATGAGATAAAAGATTTAAAGCTTCTACTATAGTGACTGGCCCATAATAAAGAATTAATAAAATTACCTGCTTCCTGGTGCCATTCTCTTTATTTTGTTGATAGGCTTGAAGTGACAACTTGCTATATTTATATGGTGTTTCTAAGAAATAACTAACTATATGAATTGTATGTACCTATATATGTTTAAATTATTTATCAAAATATATAGGTGTATTATGGGACTGTAAATATTACAAAAGCTCTAAAGTGTGTTCAGAAGTAGGGTATATATTAGGTTGCAATGTCAAAAATAATGTTCTTTGGAGAGAGAGGAAGGAAAGAAACTCACATGCAAACCATATTATCCCTTCATTCAGCAAGGAAAGTGATCCAAATTCTATCCACTACGGCATTACACGGGGCCACTTTATGAATACAGTCACATACCCGAGACGTGAGAATTTGCTATGTGTCATGAGAGTTAGAGTCTACCTTTCAGAGTTACTAGGACCTGCTGAATTTAGGATATCTATACATATCCAAAAACTACTCTACTGTACTATATACATAGTCAAAAAGATCTACTTTGAATATAAGTTTTCATTTCATTTCATATCATGGTCTCCAAAGTCTCAGTAAGTAACACCAATGTTTCTTTAAATATCGTTGTGTTTAACATTCACTCAAGGATAGTTTTAAATTAATGGCAATACAATATTTAAAAGACACTTTAAACTTTTTTTTTGGTTTTAATCCTTTAATTTTTTTGGCTGGGGATGAGTTTGAACCCGCCACCTCCAGCATATGGGACCTGTGCCCTACTCCTTTGAGCCACAGGCTGCCGCCCCCTTTAATTTTTTTAAGTTTGAAATTTTCTTATTCTTTCTGATTTAATGATTAAGTGAATATGACCTTCTGGAGTTTCAGAAAGTTACAAGGACTCCTTCAAGCCACGCTTAGGACAATATACTTAAAGATGAGGACATTAACGAGTCTCAGAAAAGATTCAGATAGGTAACAGTGACAGGGAGAACGCTTTCATACTAAACGTTTAGACATTTATTTACTAAAATTACAACAGACCTTATTGACATTTCATGTGAAGAGTTCTGGGTGGATCCAGACTCAGGTCTACTTATGTCTGCCAACACGTGGCTGACAGGTTTAATGGACACCTTTGTAAATTATTTTAACTGCTATTCACCATACTAGTCCTTAAGCCTCCTCAAACCTTATCCTACAGACTGACTTCTAATGGATTAACTGAATCCAGTGGACAAGACCTGGCAAAGCATTAGCATTTTTTTACATTTCAGTTTTGGCTCACCGCTAAGATGTCCGTGTTTACTTAAAAATGAAATCATATCTTTGAAAAATATTTTCAGTTCATGTGCCAACAACTTTGTCTAGCACCCTGGCACAGGTAATTATAAGGAATGGGAATCAGCCGTGATAAACTCGCTTGATAACATATCCCAGAGACCGAGCAGCACACACGCCTTTTTAACTCATTATTAAAAACATCTGATCTATTTGTGAGACCTGGAGGGGTTTTTCTCCCCTCCACTGGGGCTCTGAGTACTGGCAACAGTTACAACTATATTTTAAGAGGCTGAGTTTTTTGTTTTTTTGTTTTTTTTTTAGTTCACACACACACACACACAAAACCATGAAAGAAGGTTTTACAGGAAGTAACAAATACTCCTAAATGACATTTCATTAAAAACGTGTTCCCTTGGAAAGCAGACAGGATGAAAAGCCATGCTTTTATTTGGCAGAAAAAGGGATGCGCCAGGCAACGTGGGACGCCGGGGAGCACCCCAGTAGAGTTTGCCGTGGATGTGAGCAGCATTCTGACCTAGAAACCGAGCAGGCAAAGGGCTGCTGCCCTGCTCTGAGTTCTTCGGAAGTAAATTTAGTGGAATTCCTGTTTTGAAGCAAAGAACAAACAAAAAGTAGACAATTATATATAAACTGTGCTTGGTACAAAAACTACCTGCTATGTTCTTGGTCTCATTTTTCAAGAACTCCATATCAGAACAAAAACTAAGCTTTTTAAGAAAAAAGGTGATTTGAGTATGCATTTATACCAACTATGTCAACTGTACCCAAACACATCAATGGTATGTCAGCTTTATCTTGTAAAATATTTCTCTCTCTCTCTCTTTTTTTTTTGCCAAATGAAATTTTGTTAAGGGTCCAGGGCATATGAATTATTTCTGTGATGCATGAAAAAAAAATTTAAACATGATGGTCGAAGAAATATTTAAAATTTTTTTTTTTTAACTTAAGACATCTACTTTGAGCTATTCTTACCCCCAGGATGAATCTGAGTTGCGTCCTCCTCCTCTCAATACAAGCATGCAAAAGTCTTTCTTCCCCTGATCCCCCTCTAAGTCCTAAAAAGGGAGATTAAGATTGTCATTGAAAAATCTTCTGTCTGTGACAAGCTTTCACACCCAGTAAGAGAGTTTGCGGAGTCAAGCTCTTCTGGGAATGGCATTGCCAAGTTGGTTTTCAAGGTTACTTTCTGTTCATTAAAAAACTTTGTAAACTAATAATGAAGAAGAAACTGCTTCCCATGAAGGAAAGAATAAGATGGCCCCTCACTTTCACCGCTCCCTACTCTGACTTTCTCTTGGTTTGAAGTTAACTCCAGCTCATGTTCTGTAAGAATTCTATGCTTTCACATTCACCGTAAACAGAAAAGAGCCATAATTAGACCACATTTGATCCATATCAAAGCAGCTGATCCATGTATCGATTTACATAAAGGAAAGCACATCAAACCTTGCACCCCTACTCCACCACTGTCTAAGGGACGTCTCCCTCCGCGTATTTCATTTGAATACAAAACCCTCCCGTTGAAATTTGTGATGTTAAACAAACCATACCAGTCATTCAACTTTTTAATTAAGGATTCGGTGTTCCGTCCCTTTTCAGACATTAAAATTCAGGTGCAGTCATTAATCTTTCTAAACGAATTCACCTGTGGCTAATACTGATGTATTTTCTATGAGGCTTGTCAGGGGCCGGCGCTGCATGCATAAGCACTCCACAGTTAATTACACTGGGGATTATCGTTAGTGTCAGAAAGATAAAGCCTGGCCAGCAGCATTAGAGAGAAGGTTCTTTTTCTTTCTCTTCCCCTCCCCTCTTTTTGGAGCAATGTCCTATTTCATTTTTGTTAACATGCATATGAGTATTTAAGAATAGCACATCATGTTTATCTCAATAGCACGCTGAAGGTACAAGCTCGGGAATTAGGAGAAGCAGGAAGAGAGGCCTAGTTTGCGGTTCTGCTATGAAGAACTAATTTGCAATCAATATGGCCCAAACCCCAAAGAGCTGAGGATAATAGACACGAAATGCACCCTGTCCGTTTTAGGCACCTGGATTAAATATATGAAATAGATGTTTTTCTGACCTCTGGATTGAATGAGAGTGCATACACCTGCTTCCAGAAAAACCAAAGCAAAACGAAAAACTTGGCTAGTTTTAGTAGAGACCTTTGAGATAAGCAATGAGAAAAATTTACAGGAAAGTTTTTGCTTTTTTTTTTTTAACATAAAGTAGCTTTGTAGGCAAAGTTAATGACAGTTGAAACAAAGATAAAAAATAGGCCAGCAAATTAAAGGAATGTATTTTGCACCAATAATTCAGAATAATCATATATGATAATTCTATTTACTTTGGTAGCAATAACATTAAATAAAAATAAAGAGGGATTCCCCTTGTTATAGCCACACACTGAAGTTTAAATTTATACAATCTGAGTATGATTAATTGGTAATTTTTTCTTCAAACTATTAACATGGGCTAGTTATGTACTCTCAGAAAACAAAAAAGCCCTGCAAATTTAAAGTATAGATGAGATTAAATGAAAATATTCAAAACACATAGCTCGAGTTTTAGACAATTTAAAATTACCTTAATCGACCTCTTATGTAAGAAGTTTGAAATCCTACCCAATACATTCTTTTAGAAGACTAAAGAGAAAGGATTTTTATTTATTTTTAACAAAAAGCTTTTTAAAAAGAAAGTTGCCATCAAAAGGTCAGAAATTGTGTGGTTTACCCCCCAGTTTGTCTAATGTGGTTTAACAGATTTTAATTTGACAAAGCATAGACAATAGTATTTTAGTATATATTTTAAATAACATTTTATTTAGAAATAAAAACGATTTTTTCCAGAAATTTAGGCATTTCCAATATATAGGCAATTATCTACGCATTTTTAAAAATATTTTTCCCTATGATTCACAGCAAATCTGTGCAGCCACGTTGGTTTTCTGGTTTTGAATAATAAAGTGAAACATTTATTGTTACAATTGCTAAGGAGATGATCCATTTGATTGGTTTCTTTAAGGAATAAACAGTTTCTTTATTTCGTGGGAAACATTAATTTGGTAAACTTTGAAGTTCTTAATAATTTTGAGCAAAACTGATTATAACAGCAAAGTAAATACTGCAGGGTATCCTGTGCCCCTGTGCCCCTACGTGTGGACAATCTTTTATTAGTATCACTGCCTTCCTCAGGAATAATCTGAATGGAACTAAATTTGACATAGGCCAGAGTTGTCTCATCTAATCATTTGGTCACCAGCGTAGCTCAGTGCCATTGTCACCACCCTCTCCCCCCACGCAGGTGTGACTGATGTGATTGGGGTCAGCCAGGCTCTAGTAGGATGAGTCTGGTTCCTTGTTTTTTTTTGATCAGGTGCCTCATGGTAACGTCAGTGGATTCTTTTCTATGACTTCCTTATGCTTCTTAATGGTTTACATGAATGTGTTCTGAAGAATGTCTGACATTTTCACTCCTACTGCATGAAATGCTAACAAAATTAATAATATAAACACCTACAAATATGCAAAAATTTTGTTAATTAAGGACTAATTATTTTTATGGGTTGAACTTTTTAAAAAGCTTTCAAACTTCAAGATAATAGAGATTGTAAAAAAAAAAAAAAAAAAAGAAAACATTCTATCCAGATTTTAAAAGTGTATTTCTGAAGTCCCAACATGACTTTTAAAATCATTCCTACTATGGTGGGAATTTATACTCTTGGAACGATTTCTGTATACCAGTTACTTCTATCACGTTTTACAAAATAAAGTGTGTTACTTGCAGAAATCTTTATAAAAGAGAGGTTTTTTCTCTTCATTCTTAACTTTTATATTAAAGTTTATTATCATGTTGGGGTCCTAAATGTGATTGACCTGTGGAGGGAAATAGAATTCGTATATGTCTGGGGTTGTTCCTGTTTCCTTGCTTCTATTAGATTTAATTCTGATTATAGCCATACCTTTAAAAAAATTAAATTTATTTGTGCTTTGGCATAAATGGCTTACAGTTCTACAAACTTTAGAATGCAATGCTTTATTCAAAATTCAAAAGAAATCAAAAGTATTTTGAATACTTCCTACCCCCTGCCCATCTCAAAAATCCTTTCTTCTGAGCTTTTGTTTGTGCATTCTTTTCTTTCATCAAAACTGTTATTACCAAGAAGTAAGCAAACTAGCCTGCAAAGTTGACATTTTTCTCACTCTTAACGCGCCCCTGTAAGATACATCTGACTGTATCCATATAAGGTGCACTGCAGCTCAAGTAGTCTGAATATTACCCCAGGGTGCAAAGACAGGTTTCTGAAATTCTTAGGTGAAGCAGAGTTAATAACTGGATTAACTTTCAGATTTAAATATATATTGACTTTCTCTAGATGTGTTAAAATACTTGGAGCTTAAAAGGATGCTTCCTTTTATGTGTCAAATGCAACTGTCAATATGGTTTGGCAATTTAAAAACTACATTTGTGGTCCATGAGTTTGAAAGGCGATTGAAAATAGCTGAAGCCATGGGCAGTTAACATGATACTTTCTGGCCAAGCTTTCAAACTCATCATCTATAGTATTGTAGACATTTTAAGGCTTTGAATAACCTCTTATGAAGATGGCCAAACTGACTCTTGTCTAATTCGTTTGGGAATGCTGACAAATATGTACTATAATTCCAAACCTAACAGTTTTTGGAAATATTAGGTTGCAATATTTATTCCATTTTGATTGGCATTTATTATCTACAACTTTGCATTAAAGTTCATCAAAATTACATCTGTATATTTTTTACATATGTGTATATGTCTATATGTTGAAGTATTGAAAGACCTTGTAAGAGTTTAGGACACAGAAAAGATATAATTAGATTAAATCAGTACAAATACTATTTGAAGACACTCCTGTAAATCCTGGTTTCATTAATAAAATTTTAGAAAATATTGATATTTTCTTTTTTGGTGGAAAAATCTTATTTCTCAGTGTTTTCAATCAAATGAGTAATGGATAATTTGAAAAACATCTTCCTGGGAGAAAAATTTTATATACACACAATTTTCTGTGTCAAGCTCGTCCTAATACCATAATTAAAGTAATAGAGAAGACTTTTATTTTTAAAATCTGCTCCATTCATTGGGTTGGAATCAATAATTACAATATCAAGCACAAATTCCAGGAAGTTATTTTCAGGAAATCTTTTAAAATGATTTTAGGTCATGACCTTTTCTTTTTCTTTCTTTTTTTTTTCTTACATTCCAGCAGCTTGATAAATCCGTAGCTTGAGCGGGTTGCCAGTTATTAAATTCAGAAACATTGAATATGAATTCAAACTCATACATTGAAACCAAGCTCAGTACTGTGAGTTAATGAGATTACTATTGATCGCATACTATTTTCCTTAATCACAATGTTCTTTTCCAGTTTTTGCTTATTATGCCTATTCCTAATCTTCTAATTCGGGATTCTGAATTTCTGTATCTCTCCTCAGACTGAAAACATAGTTCTTCAAGGCTGACTTTTGTCTCTACCAACAAAAAAGAACATTCCATCCACCTTCCATGCTGGTTATACATAGCAGACATATGCTGTAGCCCTAATGGTCCCATACCATGACTTCAGTTTTATTGCAGACAGCTTGCAAACCTACTGACAGGATACAGTGTAAACACACCAGGCTGTATGGAATTAGTTGATGCGCTCGCAAGGTTAATGTAGCATCTGTGATGCAAATCTGTGACCATTCTAATAGCTCTATTGGAGGACCCAGGCCATTTCTCAGATCTGCTCTTGAGTTCAATTAAGCAGTTTCCTAGTCCCCATTAACTTCAAGTATCATTTACACGGTAAATATATGAATCTATAGAAAGGAATACCAGAAGTGCAGCCCAGGATGCTGTGGTGTGTAAATGGGTGTACGGAAGCACCGACCGCATTTAGAACATCCTGGACCGACAGCGTATTCTGAAACCTCGCTTTGCATTTCTGGACCCACGTTCAATTTCTGCTCAGGAGTAAGCGGGTCACTGGGCTGGTACATTTGCTATTAAAGGCTTCATTTTTCTCATTTAGAGGTTCAGCAACCTGTCTTGCCGAGGATATTTACAAGATGTCATCTATTCCAGCAAGCACGGGGGAGGCTCTGGAGTCAGGAGCAGATTTCACATAGGACAAGCTTTCTTCTTTATCTGTGAGCACTGGGGCTGAGGGCACAGCAGGATTCGTCTGGTCCACAAAAGCTCTTCCGTCCTGCACACAGTGTGTGCTTAGCCAGGACACCCACACGTTGTGCTTTTGCACCGAATGACATTTTCTGGCTGCTCACTTTATATTTGTCACTCGCATACAAAGTATAATGTGTAAAGAAAGCGTGAGCAGCCTGTGCATCACTAATCTCATTACTGTAATGGCTCTGAAAACATGCAACAAAAAAAGTACGTGGTAAGCCACTCCACACACACGTGCCATGCTCAGCATGGACCTCATTGAAACATGCAATTCACTGGCTGCCGAGAAAGGCAGCAGTCAGCAGTTCCAATCTGACTCCTCACTCCCTGCTGCAAATGAAGAATAACCCCTCCAGCCTAAATGAAAGGAGTGCTGACAGGCCCATCTACCTTAACGAGCGATCAAGCGAGGATACCGAGTAACACACCGACCTTTCAAATCCAATTGAATTCTTCTTTTTTTTTGCAAGGGAGCTCTGTCTGTCCATTAGAGTTTTCTTCTTTTCTTCTCCTTTTCATTTATAATATGACTCCTTAGACTTCAATTTGAGGTCTATTGAGACCCAGATTACATCATTACCGTTATGTGGTATGTTAGGCAGTAATCATAACCATTACCCACTTACAAGTCCACGGTTTCATTCAATTAGCTGCCTGACATGGATTTTTCACTTAATTCATGGTGAAGGTCGGCGGTGGTCAGAGTGGCAGGTGCATTCTGCTACCTTTTTGAATGCCAATTATCAGTCTTGGATAATTAGAGTGACTCTTGTCGACAAGTTAATCAGAGTGATCAAAAGCTAAGATATGGAGCTTATGGAACTGTCCAATACTATTAAAAATCGTGTGAGACGGCCTATGTATTTAAATAAATATGTAGCCCTTGATTTATTTAAAATGAAAATCTATATCTTTATGCTTTTCTCCTTTATTCTTATTATTATAGAAAGTGTTACTATATGGATATATGAACACATATGTATACTTCATAGATAAATTGATTTGAGTGATTAATAATAAGTTCCTGAAGCTATGGTTATAAAAAATATCATGTATCTTCTGTGTAAAGTTTGTGATCGAAATCACATTCATAGTTTAGGACTCTCAAGAAAGTTGTCTTTCTTAAAAAACTGGAATCTTGCCTCAGTGCCTATGGCTCAGTCGGCTAAGGCGCCAGCCATGTACACCTAAGGTGGTGGGTTTGGATCCCCAGCCCGGGCCCGCCAAACAACAATGATGGCTGCAACCAAAAAATGGCCGGGCGTTGTGGCGGGAGCCTGTGGTCCCAGCTACTTGGGAGGCGGAGGCCGGAGACTCGCTTGAGCCCAGGAGTTGGAGGTTGCTATGAGCTGTGATGCCATGGCACTCTACCCAGGGGGATAGCTTGAGGTTCCGTCTCAAAAAAAAAAAAACAAAAAACTGGAATCTTTCTGATAATTACAATTATATATCATGTGGGACGTCTTTGTGCTGTAGTTATCAAAGAAGCTCTCATCTAATTTTGGTGTTCGTTCAAAGCATCTCCATGAGCCACCTCCTTACCATACTGCTTTTTTTCCTGATTCATGGACTTCAATTATTTTAGATATATATTAGGTAAACAATCTTAAAAAAGTAAAAAATATATATATTTTTTGGAGATGGCTTACTTCCTCTCTCAAATGCTGCTAATTTTATCACTATTATGTTTTACAGGCTATTCCTAGTGAGAACATAAACCTCTGAATTCATAAAACATTTAAAGAACTTGCCTTGCTCCAGACGCCTTGTTGGGTAGGCAACAGGCATAGTGAATTTGACTTGGTCCCACACAACATTGACCTTAAAGTTCAGGAGTAATACAGACAATATGTAGTAAATTCAAATGTCTTGTAATGAAACCATGCTATCAAGGATGGCAGAATGAGGATTATATATCTAATTGACTGTTGCACGGGAGCTCTTTATACTATTCTATTCTGGGTATATTTGGAGAGAACAAAACCCAAGTTTTTTTAAAGGTCAGTGACCTCTTTGCTGAGAAGTGCCTTCTCCACTCAAGCCAGGTATGTCAGAGTTAGCCAAGGGAAAGCGTGTGAGGATGTGAAGAGTCTGTGGAGAAGACAGCATTCTCTACCACTGCAGGACAGGACACCTTCCACACAAGGCACAGAAAATAGCTGCAGGTGAAGTCACGAGAAACGAACCTGAAGCAAAATCGAAGTCCCTAATCATGTTAGTAGGTTTGGACTTTATTCTGGAAATACTGTGTCTTGTCTAGTAAAGGCAAGTTAATAAAACAACCTATTTTATATGTATATAACAAAAGGTAATATAGGTTTAGAATAACAACTGTATTTTCAAGGAGTTAAATCGGTATTTTGGGAACAATGTTTTTGTGAAAACAAAAACAAATAAAAACTTGAGAGGTTTGGAAAACACAGTATGAGAAGTTGAGGGAACTTTTAAGAAGGCAAAAGAGTTCAATCTGCGTTTCCTAAATGCATTTAGAGCCAACATTTCAATTTAGTAGAGATCAGAGTACAGTGTAAAGCCACACCTCCAAAAGGTCTATTGAAATGTGAAGGTGGCACAAATGATTATTGGTACAGCCAATTTGTCAGATACCAAAAACACTGCCTACCCGTGTGGAAGTGGCTGTTCTGGACCAGCCTTCTGTAGAGACAACTGTAGCCAGAGACAACCAACTATTTCATAGGTCTTAAAAGCTGAGTTTATACTGAACACAAACTAACACAATTACACAACAACACAAGGAATGTTAACTTATCAAGGTAGATTTTTTCAACTTTTCACAATCTTATTGGTAGGTTCTTTATACCAGTCGTTGGTGCCTTTTATCAATTTTTCCATTTCCTCCGATTTGTATTAATGTTCTATTCATTAAAATCTACAAAGGTGCTTAATCGGAACACTGGCACTGAAAATCCTTCAGAGCATCACTTGAAAGTACCAACATTGCAATTGTATTTTATAGTTTTTCCCCCAAAAGTTATGAAAAATATGCAGGCACCAGAGAAGGACATTAGAATGCACTTTTTTTCTCTCTCTCTCTAAGATTTTTACCATGTGTCAGTTAAAAATTCTTCTGAGATGACCTTAACAATTTCTAAAAGGTAACAACATATTTGCAGAAGTATTGATCTTTAAACTTATTAAAGAATTAAGAGAAAAGAGACAGGAATCTTGGGCAGCACCTGTGGCTCAAAGGGCTCCGGCCACATATTCCAGAGGTGGTGGGTTTGAATCCAGCCCTGGCCAAAAACTGCAAAAAAAAAAAAAAAAAAAAAGACAGGAATTTAATGTCTGGATTAAATTAAAGATTCAACATGAAAACTTGGTAATCTTCTGCGACTTTCATGTCGTTTGCAATAAGAAATCCTATTCAGTAATGGAATCCGAATCATATTCTATTCAAAATAGGACAGGCACAGGTATAGACCTGTAGGTTCTCTAGTGGGGCTTTCTTTATTTTGAGTGGACGCCTCCTTCATTTGAAAATGTAAGTCATCCATCTCATGTCGAGATTAATATGCCACTGTTATCGTATAGGAGGTGATTTTAAAGAAATTGTTTGAGCACTTTGATCATTTTACTTCTCTGGCAAGAGGTAGCATGCAATTTAATCATTATAACATTGTACCTACGATCATGTTTACATTAAAAATGTAGCCTGTAGCCATATGAAAAACTGCCAAATAAGAGTTATTTTAACCAATTTTTAAAAGGTCAACGAAGTGTTAGATGCTGGAACTTTTAACATACTATCAAGATGCCAGGTAAGTCACTTTTTCTAAGTCACTCTGAGAAAAAATATAAGATATTCTATGGGAACACAGGAAAAGGAGATCTGAAGCAAAGCTGGAGAGTATTGTTTATAGAAGGAAGAACTATTCACTCATTCATTAATTAGCAGCCTACTTTGGCAATGGTAATTTGTGGGCTTGCTATTATGAATTTATAGATGGAATCTGGGTCCCAACTGCAAAATATGAGATGGGAAAAATTTAATTAGTGGGTTTTGTTATATGGAAAAATATTGTAATTTATTCTAAGGTATGGGAAAGAGAATAATGTGTTTGCCCAGAGCAAAGAGAATAAAGAAGGGAATAGAGTTTGTAATACAAACAGACTTCTATTTAAATGTATTAATTTTCCCCTACTCACAATATCAGTCCCTTCTGGATTTTCACCATTAGTGGATAATGTCTGGATGAAAAAGGCTTAACCTAGATAATTACTCCTGGCTTTCACGCATTCTGCAATAAAAGAAGTGTCTTCTTTAGGGATAAGACATGTACAAGTGTATACACCGGTTTACGAATGTCTGATGGTTGCAGAACTTTTATGCTAATAGGACTATATTCATACACAATGTATGTTGATTTTTATCATGGTATGAAAGGAGAAGTTATAGAAATGTAGAATTGACTTTTGAAACTTCTTGAGACAATATTACATACAACAAAATTATAGTAAATAGTATTTTATGTTAAGAAACAATGAAAAGTATGGTAATGGACTCAACTCTTGATTTCACCTTTTACTGACAGTGATGGACTTGGGAATTAATTATTTGATGTCTTTTATGGGAAGTAATTTGGTTTATACTTAGCTGCCAAGGCTCTGAAGTTCTTTTAACATTTCACTTCAGTAATAAATGATTTAATATTTTAGAAATATGTAAAGGAGAACGTTATTAAGAAATTTTATTTCCTTGGTTCACTTCTAAAACTTTGCCTGTTCTTTTTCAGACTATATTTAGACACCTGAGGTAATGGACATCCCACTTATCTTGATCTGATTGATTCACATTATATGCCTAGGTCAGAACATCACAAGGGCCCTACAAAGGTAAGTACTGTGTACCTATAATAATTTGAAAAGAAAAAAATTTAGATTTTCATTAGAAGCAAAATTGACATTCTATTTATAGATTTTCTTGTGTATCCAAACTTCAGTGAAATTAATATCTATGTAAAATATTTATTTAAGACATTTCTCATGTCTTTACTGTAAGTGAGGCATCATGAAGATACTGGGATGAAGAGATAAGGTTTATGATTCATTAGGGTATATGCTTGATAAGATTATTTTTATACTACCTGTGGTAATATCCAGATAAAAACTTTACACTGAAAGTTTATGTTTTATTCCATTTACTTGTTAATATAATGACCAAAATATATTCTATGTTCAGTGAAATGCAATATCAAAAGTTTCACTTATAATATTTGCAGGCATTCCCTGGGTCATGAATAAGATAGGTTCTGTAAGTTTGTTTGTTCATTTGTTTGGAGTTTTTTTGTGAGACAAAATCTCACTCTGTTGTCCAGGCTAGTGTACCGTGGCCTCAGATTAGCTCCCAACAACCTCAAACTCCTGGAATCAAGCAATCCTCCTGAGTCAGCCTCCTCCTGAGTAGCTGGGACTACAGGCAGCCACCAAAACGTCTGGCTAAGTTTTAGTAGAGATGGGGTCTTACTCTTAGGCTGGTCTTGAAATCCTGAGCTGAGCTCAAAGAATCTTCCCACCTTAGCCTCCCGGTGTGCTAAGATTACAGCGCACCCACCTTTGTAGGTGTGTTCTGAAGTTGAATTTGTATGTAAGTTGGAACAGTTACATGTACCTAGTATCTGTAATAGCCTCCATTCCTCAGTTTGATGTTTATAACACTGGGACTTACTGTAATCGCCTCTGTTCTTGGATGAGTTGGACCTAAATCGGAAGTTTGTAAGTTGGGGACTGCCTGTAACCCCGTGTTTGGAATTCACCAGTAAAGGTCGCTAAATTCAGAAGTTATGTGGAAATTAAACGGAGTGGTAACTTTTTATAATGACTAGGTATTAGCTGAATAAACTCAAGTTAACACTGCAAACTAACCCAGTAACCAAAGGATTACCAAAAGTCATTCTTCAAGTATTAAATTTGCAATTAGGAACGAAAGCTTTCTCTTTTACCACTGAACTAAGGAAAATCCTAATGCAGTTTGATTTTTATAATATTTTAAAATCTTCTTCAGGACTGGGAGGTAATAAATTTTCCTAGTATAGATGCTGAACTGTGCCAATTATTTATTATAATTAAAAAAGTCTCAGTTATATATATGTAATTATAACCATTATATATGCTGTTTGAATTATGAAACACATATATGAAAAGTAACAAAATGAATCACAATTTATCAAAATACATAATGTTTTAAACTATACGCATTTACTATATATTTCAAATATATAAATCTATATAATGGAAATATATTTCTACAAAGAATTTGCACATTTAATTGTATTATAAAATAAAAAATACGCATTTCATAGGATGAAGTACTAGGGGTGTGTTTCTGTCTGTGTACAGCTACATATTTTCTAGAAATTTACCTTCAATCCTTTCCCAAACTGTTTCCCACTGGTGTGTATGCTGGGTGACCTAGTGCCCCAGAAGCACAAATACGTTTCATAAATTCTTCAAATATATTTTCTTGACATCTTTAACTATAATGCAAAATTTACTCAATACAGCGATAATGCATTAAATTTTAATATTATATTTTTGAGCTACATAGAACACAGTATCTTCTAAAACAACTCATCTGTTTCTGTTTTACCTTGAAATTACTGTTTCCTGTTTTATAATATATGGTCTCCTAGCCTATCAATTCTATAAGTATATGTAAATTTGATATTGTGAGGTCAACAAACTGGATGCCATGCATTATAGAGAAATCCTTCAATTTACTTCATAACAGTTTGATACTTTTGCTTGTTATTATTTTTGATTTTCAGACAATTTAAGCAGAAAACCAAGAATACTGAATTGGAAATATAATCTTATTGGTTTAAATCACAAAGGATTACTTTCCACGGAGGAAGACAATGTCTAGCCCTGTAGACTCCTGTAAGACTTGTA